>PVKA01044610.1:0-16057 GCA_004027165.1 Ctenomys sociabilis | reverse complement strand
TCAGTGGACTAAAGCACCTGTTTCAACAGAGAGAGTGTGATTGAGACTAGGTGTGGTGGAATGCGCCGCTAATCCCAATGCTTGGGAGGCTGAAAACAGGAGAATCATTATGAGTCTCGTCTACATAGTGATACTCTGTACACCCTGTATACCTTGCCCTAAATTAAAAACAACAACAATAAAAAAGAATTTTTAAAAACTGTGCCCTTTCACAGAGAGCAAACTGGTCAAGCAAAGGCCGTGACTCATCCACATGGCTGACACTGACAAAGAATCTACAGAGTGAGGTACAAGGTTACAAGATAAACCCTGAGGGGACTTGACTGACCTCATCAGATACAAAAGTTACATTTTTTGTTATATGGGGTCTTGCTTTATCTCGGTCTTAACCATCCAGCAGAAAAGTCTAAAAATTAGGTATATAAAATAAGGCCATAAAAATAAGCTGAGCTCTAAGTGGCTGTAGTCAGCAACTTCTTCGGATAACGCACTATTATTGTGGACTGGTGGACTGTGTTGGATTAGTTTGCTGAATTCAAGCACATACAATAATTGAATGACAATAGAATACCCATCTTTGACAGGACTAAACAAAAAAAAAAGGGCAGGACACAAAGGGAAGAACGATTCTGTGTCTGTATAAATAGTACAGTTAGGATAAATATGCAGTACTTTTGAGTAATTCTTTGAGAAGAAAGATTTGCCTAATAGTGTTTGGACAGGATATCCTGTCTGCTTCTTGTACTATGGATAACCACTAGGAAGATAACAATGTGAAAAGTATTAATTATTGAAGCTGTACTATAATTTAGCTTTAAAAAAAGATAGGTATATAGCTACATTCTCTTAAATCATTGATTAGAGGCATCTACTCTAATAGTGTTTGTACATAGAGTATCATGTATGCACCTTGTAGAACAAAAAGCCACTACAAAAACAACGTGCAAGTATTAATTGTTAAATCTGTCCTACTAATTTGATTTGAAACTGTATTGCTATTTGTCCTTTCATAAAATAAAATTAAATTAAAAAATAAAATATAATGGAAACAAACAAAAAAAAAACCAGGCAAACAAACAGAAATAGCTTTATGAAATTTCTAATGTTATAAAACAAAGCCAAGCAAATGAAACCTTATGCAACAAGACCACAGATATTAGATCATCTAAACAATATACAGAATCTTTAAAATAAGGCTAATATAGAGGGACAGATGAGAGAACTAGCATAGCGATTCTTATAAAAAATAATCTTGTCTAAATCTGTTATCAAGAATGGCATATTGTATTTAATGGAAGACTGAAGCACAATAATTGTATTACTATAACAACCCTGAGGCAAAAAATTAAAAGTAGAAAGTTGAATGAAGAAAGCAAAACAATGGAACTCTGAAGTAGAGCTTAAAGCAAATACAGTAAAAAGAGCTAATATTTATGTAGTGCTATGCTTATGTATATGTTTTAACCACATCTCTTAAATATTTAATTCTTGGATGAGCCCCATGGGGCCATTGCTATTGCTATGCTCTATTTTGAGATAATAAGACTAAGGCACAGAAGGCTAGGCATTCTGACCAAAATATTGTTTGACCCACACATAAGTAGTGGGGATAAAACTCGCCCAAGCCCAGGCCCTGAGAGTGTGTGGGAGAGCTTCTGTATGCCCCTGCACCTGCTGGACCCCTCCAGACCAAGCCCAGACCTGCCCCATGAGTGAGACCTTCTGTGCACTATCCGGACCCCTCCAGACCCTCCCAAGCTCAGACCCTTCGAGTTTGTAGGAGAGTTCCTGCACTTCCCTGGGCCCACTGGACCTCTCAAGACCAAGTGCAGGCTGCTGTGTGAGTGAGACCTTTCACTTTTCGCAACCTTCTCCAGAGCCAAACCAAGCTTGCCCTGTGGGTGAGAACTTCTAACAGGCTTTCCAGACCTAACCAAGCCCAGGCCATGCGAGTGTGTGGGTTAGCTTCTGAGCTCTCCTGTACCCCCTGTGCACCTGCAAACCCATCCCAGGCCAGGCAAACAGGCCTGGGGTGAAACTGCAGCTGAAGTCCCTACAGAGACACTAGGGGCCAGAACCACCCAGCTAATCCAGGAACAGAACATCTTGAGGGGGTGTGGGCACAACAGGTTTACCTCTAAGGGCTGCAGCAAACAGGAGCTGAGCACAGTAGCCATACTCAATGCAGGTATAACTGGATGAACTCAAACTTAATAGATCTGCACTCGAATTTTAGTAGGTGTTAAGGTTATAACTACACCAAAGCTCCACACCAAAGGTCAGAGGACAGTGCTATACAAAATGACACAGAGAAGGAGCAAAATGCAATCTCTGGTCCCAAGCTCACCCAGAACAAGAGCAAAGGACACTAGCACAGCTGAAAGGTCTGAATTAATAGCATCTGAACTTAAGAAACAACTGCAGAGAGGTATAGAGGAACTCAGATCAGAAATAACCTCTGAAATAAAAAAGAAATCTCTGAATTAATAGCATCTGAAGTAAACAATCAAATGCATGGAGGAAACACATGGAGGAAATCAGATCAGAAATAATCTCTGAAGTAAAAGAATTAATAAGTGCTTCTAAAGAAGACATTGATAAAAAATATACAGGATATTAGAAAATGTACAGATTCCTTGAATGAGCAATACAGGAAAGAAATAAATCACATGAATCAGAGATATAGAGGAACTTAAAATCTCAATCACAAGCTTGCAAACCGTTTGAGTAAAAGTGGAGATAGAGTTTCATGTCTTGAAGACTGTCACAGCTAGTGAAAAGATAAGACAATATATCTTAAAAACAACTAGGATGCAGGAAAAAATAATTCACCACCTGCAATACAAATGATATAAAAAGAATATAGGCAGAAGTAATAGCAGAAAACTGTCCAAATATGAAGAAACAACCTGACACTCAGGTAACCAAATGACACACAACTCCAAATAACTTCAGCCCAATTAGAAATACACCAAGACATTTAATAGTCAAGATCCCAGAGATTCAGGACAAGAACAAAATGCTGAAAGCTTCTAGAAAAAAAGAAAAGGATCACATTTAAAGGAAGACCCATCAGAATAATGGCAGACTTCTCTTCATAGACCATGAAGACAAATAGGGCATAGAGCAAAGTACTTCAAGTCCTCTACGAAAACAAATTCCAGTCCAGACTACTATACCATACAAAACTCTCTTCAAGTTTGATGGAGACGTGAAATACTTCCATGACAAAGAACAACTAAAGTCTCATGATGATGAAGCCAACCCTACACAGACTACTGAAAGATGCTCTAGAGAGGGACCAAAATGATCAGAACTCCATGAGTGAGAACAGAAGCAATTGAATAAAAAAGGGCAAATAATTAACTACAGGACAAAAAGGAGTAAACAACAGCAGGTAAATAAAATGTCGATCATAAATCAATACATCTCAATAATAACCATCAGTGTAAATGGACTCAATTCACTAATTAAAAGAAATAGACTGGCACAGTGGATTTGGAAACAAAGTCCAACCATATGCTGTACACAAGAAACACATTTAACTCATAAAGAGATTCATAGACTGGAAGTCAAAGGATGGAAAGCAATACTACATGCACTAGCACCTCAGAAAAAGCAAGGACTGTTCTCAGACAGTCTCAACTTCAAACCAAGACTGATAAAATGAAACAAATAGGGCCACTACATACTGGTTAGGGGAAAACTCCAATAGGAAGAGGTAACACTCATAAATGCATATGCACCAAACCCTGGAGCACCCCAATTATGTAAGACAAATCCTAATTTGTTTCACAGATGAAATTAAACAAGAAATTGGACAATATCTACAATTCAATGAAAAGTCAACCACAACTTATCAGAATTTATGGGATGCAGTGAAGGCAGTTCTCAAAGCAAAATTCACAGCTGTGAACTCACGAATTAGGAAACAAGAAAAAGCAATAAAAAAAACACCCTAATGTTGGACCTCCAAGATCTAGAAAAGGAAGAGCAAAACAAATCCAGAGTCCAAAAACAGGAAGAAATCATAAAGATTAGAGCAGAAATTAATTCAATTGAGATGAAGAAAACAGTTCAAAGAATTAATGAGTCAAAAAGCTGGTTCTTTGAAAGATTAAATAAAATTGATAAGCCCCTAACTAACCTCATCAAAAAGAAGAATGAAAGAAAAAATTGAAATACAAGCAATAAGGAATGAAAAGGGTAGAACTACCACAGACCCAGTGGAAATTTAGAAGATTATCAAAAGCTACTTTGAGAATCTTTACTCTCACACAATAGAAGACACAGAGGGCATGGACAGATTTCTAGAAAGGTACAAATTACCAAAACTGAACCAAGAAGATATAACAACTCTGATTAACCCAATAATAGCCAATGAAATACGAAATACAATAAAAAATCTAGGGCTGGGAAGATGGCTCAGTGGAATAAGTGCTTCCCTGGCAAGCGCAAGGGCAAGAGTTCAATCCCTGGTTCAGAAAATTTAAAAAAAAAAAAATCTACCAACAAAGAAAAGTGCAGTTCCTTATGGATTCACAGCTAAATTCTATGCAAGAAATTTATGCAAGGCCAGAGATATGGCTCAGTGGAATTAGTGCTTCCCTGGCAAGTGCAAAGGCCTGAGTTCAATCCAAGGTTCCACAAAAAAGATTCTTGTGCTTGCCAGGAAGCACTTATTCTACTGAGCTATCTCCCCAGGCCCAATAGCACAATTTTAGACAGAATTCTCTTATAATGTGATAGTTTGTCAGTTTTGCATGTTTGCAATTAGTTCACCACTTACAAGGGCCCAGTCTGGACCACTGTGACCCACCTTGCTTCTGGCTATTTGCCCTCCTTACTTACTCCTGGGTATTTGGACTCTTTCTGTGACTCTCCAAATCTCAATCATATCACACATGCAATAGAAATCAGAATTTCTAACTGATTGCAAGGTTTTGAATATTACATGAGATGTATTCAGAGAGTTTTACCCACAGATATTAATAATCTCCTTGCCTGGCTCCCTTCACTTGTAGTAACTCTGGCAGTAATATTTCACTCATTACCTTCCTAAAGAGCAGATTAGATAAGAGATTAAGAATTGTGGTCTCCATCTGAGGGCATGACAATGGGTCCTGGCCTCTCGTATCTCAGTCACCACCTCTTACATCCTCGGAATTCCTTCTCTGGTCACACAGTCTACGTCAGTTTATCAAGACAAAAGAGTTTAGCAGACAGGTTGTGTGGTTCTTTGCTTTCTACAGCTGCTTATATTTCTAGTGTATTGCTTCGTGTTCACCAAGTACCAGACCACTATTATTTTCATCATGATTATGACTGATGACAATAATAAAACAATCCAGGCTTCACAGACGATGTTGATGCTTCTCAAGCTGTTTGGCTGTTTATGTCCTATTTTCTCAGCCTGATCTAAAACAAATCCCTGAGCTATCTCTTAGCTGATAATGCCTTTCCTAACTCATTTGATTTCACTCATCTTTCCCCTCCAGATTTTAAATGATGTACAAGTTCTACACAGACTCTCCTCAGAAGTGATTTGGTTTAGATTCAGTGGCAGTCTTGCAGGATCATGGAGAGACTGCTAAGTTTAATGTCACAATCATCTCAGCTCCTACCGAGCATTCATTTCATTGTCAGCTGGTGGGAGCAGGCAATCGCTGCGATATAAGGCTGATTCCCTTCAGTAATGAAGCAAGGCACTGGGACATTTTCATTTCTGAATTCCAAGTGAGTACACATTGTCATTTCAGATGCTATTCCAAGAGCTATCATTTGCTGGAGTACAGCTGGTACCACATTTATTTACAGCATTCTAATTTTTCTTCAAATCTTAGGAAATGTGGGAAGAAACTGAGGTTATTGATTTTGGCTCTGTAGAACTCATCCAGAAAGACAGGGCCAACTTACATTCTCCATGGGGGAATGTTCAATTTCTCATCATTTCTGATAGTGAAGACAGCATTAGAAAAATGTAATGGAAAATGGGTAATCAGCCAGAGGGTTTATCTGATAGCAAAGAGACATCCAAGTCCCAAAGAGAGAAAAATCAAGCCACACGAGAGGAGAAGTGCTTCCAGGCAGTAACAAAGGGAAATTGGGCCACTTCTGCTTTGATATGAAACATCTCCTATCCTGCACTGAAGGAGATGGTGCACACTATTGTTTTCAGATATTTCAAGGGAGGAAAAGAAAAATGGAAGCATTCTATAGGATGATGATACTTGCCCTACCCTGAGGAAAAAAAGCAAAGGAAAATTGTAGGGCAACACTGAAATACAAATTAAATGTAGTTACACAAGTTATTTCAGACGTAAAAGACAGACACCAAATGATAAATTTAAACTTCAGATAAGACATTATCACCATCAGTATAAAAGGATAGGTCAAAGTACACTAACATTTTTAGAAATTCAAAGATCATAGGAACCAGAAGTTTCATAATGCGGTTTCTGAACTTTCACAGATATATAACATCATTATAAGCATTTAAAACTTCAAAGAATATCATGTTCAAAAATTCTCTTTAAACAATCTGGTAGTGGACAGTCTTCATCCAATCAAAGGATAACTTTGTATGCTTATATCTGGTAATATAAACAACTAATTTGCAGACAATATTATACAATATAACAACTGTTGTCAAATTCCTATTTCTTTTTTTAGTGAAATTCTGTAGTTTCTAATTTTTTTTTTTACTATTTTGTATTCTCTTCTTTAAAAAGATGATTTTAATAAAGGAATTGCTAGGAAGTGTTTTTGGACATATGTAGGTGTACATCTAAAACTAAAACAATGGAGAGAATAAAGGTTGAAGAATTTAAAAAATTAAATGCTCTGGGTAAATAAAAATAACAAAATGAAAAAACTGAGAAAGAAAAGTGTGAAGTGTGATTAGAATATAAGCTAAATATTTAAAATTTTGAGATAGCTCAGCGCATTAAAGCACCTGCTCAGGCAGACTCAGGGACCCAGGGTTCAATCCCTGGCCTGTTGTGCTGGCCCCGCCCCTGGGATGTGCTGAGACAGTGATTGACCCTGGGTGTGGTGGCACATGCTTGTAATCCCAGCACTTGGGAGGCTCAAAAACAGGATCACTATAAGTCCAGTCTGTGTATTGAGACCCTGTAGACCCTGTACTAAATTCATAAAATAAAATACTTAAAATTTGTAAATTTGTTAGACTTAAAGCCATTAATTTCCCTCATAATGTTTTGAACTCACCTTCCCTGACATTCTTGCCTCCTTTGTGAAGGAATTCTTGGAATCCTTTCTCATAGAGGCCCTTTAAGGTATAATAACCAAGAGCTGAGGTTTCGAGGATTGGGAGGGATGGGAGAGGGGAGGGCAAGGACTAAGACGAACGCATTTGTTATATGTCACAAACACATACTAATAAAAACAAGGAAAACAAAGCAAAACCATGCAATGAACAATGCTGAATAATCCAGTGGAAAAACAAACGAGGAAAAGCATTAGGTCCTCCTCCACCTGCTTCGCTGACTCTGGCATCCATAACCTCTGGCTCTTACCCACATCACAATGACAATTAAGGTAACCATTCTGAATTGATTTAGGAAAGTAAGGCAGCCATCACCACTCAGCTAAAGACATTTACACAAAATAACTTCCAGAACTGCTTCAGAAATGAGCAAGAGTGACAAAACAAGTGTGCTCAAAGCAAAGGGGACTATTTTGAGGGGTATGAATGACCATGTGCCTTTACTTAATAAATTTTATTTTAGTTTGAATATTATAGCTTTCAACCATAATGTATAAAGTTTATGAAGTGTGGCTCGGTGATATAATGCTTGTCCAGCACACACAAGTCCCTAGATTTGATCCCGAGCATTGCAAGAAAATAAGTAAATAATCAAAGATTAACAAATATGCAGAAAATAAAAGAAAACGTTAAAACATAAATCACATTAAACAAATGGAAAGGTATTCTATATTTTTGGAAATAAAATAAACATCATGAAGATTAATTTTACTTAAGGTTATAGAAAAGTCCAACTACATACGAAACTACATATTAAAACATAGTATATATCTTCTAAATTCAAACAACTTGAGCTGGCACTATGTGGACTGACTGTTCAATGGAGGACATAGAAAATCAAACTAGATCCAAGTATATGAATCACAGGACAAAAATGAACTTCTTTTTCCTAGAGTAGAGATCAAACCCAGGGTCTTCACACTAGGCTACATCCTAGCTCTTTGTATTCACATTTAATTTTGGTACACGATCTCACTAAGTTGCTAAATTGTCCAGGCTGGGCTTGAATCTGTGGTGCTCCTGCTTCAATCTCCCAATAGTACAAGACCTATACATACATACACACAACCAAGCCCAAGTGAGATAAACTTTTAACGAATTATAATAACTGGAGAAATATTGAAGAAAGATAAAATTTGACTTTTAAAGTAATACACAATTATAATTTTTCTTGTTGATTAAAGAATTAAATATTTAAAAGAATGACATCAAAGTCTACATACATAGAAATATGTGAATTTCTCCATAAAGTTGAAAAGGAAAAAAAAAGTTCTCTATTATAACTAACAATCTTGAAATTATTGAAAAAGCTGATTAAGAATCTTCAGACCAAAAAATAAGTAAATTTGAAAGAAAATAAATTAGGAAAATGAACTCTTTGCTTTAATAATATAGTCTTTTTATTCTAAATTTGAGCTTACATGGTTTTGAATAGAAAACGGGATATAAGTATTTATAAGTTCCCTTTACATTCAATATTTTAGAATCTTAGTAGGTTTGGCCTAGCTAAATAAAATAACATTGCTTCTTTGCTTGGTCTTATGGTATGAATTGTGTATGATTCCATATATTAAAGGGTTGGTCTCTAGATGGACTTTATTGGGCAGTAGTGAAAACTTTAAAAGGTGGGACTTAGTGGAAAATCTTCAGGATACTGGATCTTTGGGGTACTGGAGGAATGCTCACAGACGGCCTCATCACAGCTCTCCTGGGACCCCAGGTAGTATCCAGTTGCTCTTTGGAAATGATAGATAGATAGATGATAGATAGATAGATAGACAGACAGACAGATCCTTCAATCCACACTCTGATTCACGATAGTGGCTTCAAAAAGAACAAACAAACTGCTATTAAGAGTATCAGACTCTGAACTCATGAGGGTCCTACCAAGGCAGAGCTGCCCCGGAAAGCCACACTTGCTGTCCCACATACAACTGACAGGAAAATGCCTCCTCACCCAAACAATAAAGGGAAAAAGATAGAAAACAAAATAGCATAGAGAATGGGAGTTGGACAAAGGAGTTTATACAGTCTCTTGGGCAATAGTTTTCTAAATCCATGTATTATACTGGGTCAGTGAATGGGCTTTTTAATATTCTGATTATACTGATATTTTATGATCTACATAACACCTAATGTGGTAAATTTGCTTCATCTATTCCATTGGAAAATATTTTAAAGTTGTTTTGTGCTTGGAATACAAGTCTTTGACAAGATAGATACAGCTTCTTCCCTTAGGGATACCATTGTTTCAAATGAAAAACAGACATTTAATTAAGCAGTCAATTGATTATATAATTATAATTGTGATAAAATACCTTGAAGGAGAAAAGCTACGTGCAGTGGAAGATTCTAAGAAGTTCTTTTAACTGCTGATTATCAGATAGAGAAGCAGCCGAGTAGAGATTTAAATCCAGAAGCAATCTTACTCGGATTTACTTCATCCACTGCCTCCAACTACACAAACACAACAGTGGCACAAAGCATTAGGTGCGCAAAAGAGAATGGGTTAGATTTCTCTGTCTGCTGTAACACATTACTGTAATCTCAGTGCTTTAAACCAGCAACCTATTTCCTTACAATTCTATGGAAGCCCAATACAGATCTCACTGGGTTACAAATCGAGCTGCAAATAGGCTGTTTCTCTCAGCAGGGGAGAATCTGTTGCTGTTTCTTCCACCTCCTAGAGGCCATGCCCTTTGCTCATTGCCCTCCTAACTTGAAAACCAGCAATCGCAGGTTGAGTCTCACATAACATTACTCTAAATTATTCTTTTGCTTTCTCCTTCATTTTAAAGGATTACTATGATCTTTATTTTGTCAAGCCCACCTAGGTAATCCTGAATAACCTTCCTATTTTAAGATATCTGTTTATTAGCAAGCCTAATTCCATCCACAATCTCAATTCCCCTTCAACCTATTCAATCATTCCAAGGATTGCGGTATGGGCATCTTCAAGAGGACCGTTATTCTTCATGCCACATAGACAGGTGTCAACTATGTCTCACGGGGGAAGAAATCAGAGATAGATTTGGTGAGAAGGAATTTTGCAACTAAGGAAAGGAAGCAGCATAACCAAGATATGGAAAGAGAATTCAAGGGTGGTCACAGAGAGGTAAGGAATTTGGCTACTTTTCTTCCAGACTGTGGGCAATTTAATAGGCAGGTGGTAAAAGAACTAGACAGGATATAATTAGGATAGGTAGGATAGACTATAATGGCCTTAACAGCACATTACAGAGTCGGGATTTATCCCATCAATAGTGCCGAGGCATCCAAGAAGGCAGCAAGCCGACAAACAGCACCAATAAGCTCTGCTTCAGCTTTGTTTCCTTAATGTTCTATGACCCACTAGAAATACGTACAGCTATGAGTCTGGGCGTCTGCCCAGGAGGAGAATGCTGAGCAGCATGAACCGTCTGGGCAAACAAGAGCACACTAAAGAGCCAGTGTGTGTCCCTGTGAAATCAGTGCAGGGCGCTCAGTGTTCTTGCTGTGCTAACAGCTTCTCTTCACTTATTTGTCTTGAAGTTAAGCTTTTTTTTCTTCTGCTGGTACTGGGGATTGAACTGAGGGCCTTGTGCATGCTAAGCAAGTATTTTTCCCATTGAACTCTCTCTTCAGCCCCCAGCAAACATTTTTAAAATGGTTACACATTTTTTTAGATAATAAGAAGTTCTCTGCTTTTTTAAACCTACAGAAGCAAGTTTTTAGTTTTATAATAGGCTTAGTTTCTCAGGTTCTACAAAGGTTTTAATAGCAAAAATACTACCCATAATATCTGGTCTGTACCTGTACTGTATCTTCTCTTTACTTGTCTTTTAATGATTTGGTATACACTGGCAATATACAAGACAACTACTTCACATAATACATGGGATTTTAAAAGCTCTAACTAATATAAATGTTCTTAAACACAATAGTTTTCAAGCTAAAAGATCCCTCATTTTCACAGATGAAAACTAACCCACAAATAAATGAAGTAAACATTTACTTTTCCTTTCTTATCAAGTATGTACCACTGGTAGAAAAGACATTTGTTTTTATGAAGGGATTCTAGATAATAAGTGAAAAACAAGTGGTACAAGTAAGAAATTATTATTCTAAAATTCAATGAATTATTGGAACTAGGCAATCATCAGTAACTACAACAAAACAAAAAGATACAATATTGGACACTGTATCCCTTTGATAAGATGATACAACCACAACTCTGAAGTACTCTGAGAGAAAGAAGAATCCTGAAATGGTTCAGCCTTTTTGACCCAACTACCAATTTAATCCATCTCAGTTACTTTTTAATCCATACTTGGAACATGTCAAATGACAATGGAGGATACAGTGACATAGTCCAAACTGTGTTTCAACTTGGTTTCTTTAGCAATTGAATTGAAATGGTGAAAAGCATATACAGAGCAGGTAATGGATAAATTAATAGTATGAAGAGATTTGCCCACAAATTACAAGGTGGATCCTATCGGCTTCTGTTTAAAAAAAAAAAATCAAAGAAACGTGGATTTGTATTTATTAACAATTACATGTAAAAATTGCCAAAATAGTTGATGTATAATGATACTAAACAATTGTTTCTTCATTCTTTAGAGTCAGCTTAACACCTAACTGTTAACACCTAACAGTCTAAACTAACATAAAAATGTTGTGATTGCATGAATAACACTTCTCAAATGCATGCGTGTTAACAGTTGTGTAATCCTATGACACTTGGGGTTTGTGTCTGATGCAGGAGAAGGATGGATATGAAACCAAATTTGTGGTGGGTGGATGACTATTAGACCAGAATAGTGGTGTGAGAATTAATCATGTGTTTCTGTTTGAAAATGTCCCTCATAGAAACTTAATTAAAAATAATTATAGCGTGTCATTATTTTACCTATTTAATGACTTCTAAAATACTGCTTTCTTGTGAGTTCTTTTAACCATTAAGATAACATTCTGAGCTATCATTCACTCAAGTGTTTACTTCCATTAAATGACCTTAGAGATGACACCATATCATAGGCAGAGACTTTGATTTTAATTACCGATGAATTCAATTGCTTTCATTCTGTCTGGTAAAATTATGCTATTTTTGACATATCTGGAGGAAGACGTGAGCTTCAACTTTAGAACCTGTTAAATTACAGGCTAGCAAATACTCAGCTCTTCAGTCTACAAATCACTACCCTTTTAGCTCCACCTTGTAATTACAATCTTTCATTATCATGCAGATGATGTCGTTTTGGAATAGATGTAAGGACATAATTATGGGAACTGATGGGGTCTGAGAGTTGAGAAAGAATTGAGAAACACCAATTCTTTAATTCACCTTCTTGCAAAAGTTTCTAATTTAAGTTAATTTTTGCATCTTATCTCCTATAGTAACTCATGGATATAAATAAAATTAAAGTAGGATATGGATATCTTTCTTATGCCACACATGGGAGCACAGAAACATTAAACTAGGAGTTGCCAATTGCCAACTGAATTGCATTATACAGGAAGACTTCATCTGCTTGTTTGTTCTTTTCTAAGTTTTACATACTACTCCAATGTTGTTTTGATTTTGAAGCAAGGAAAGGCATCTAAAGTATGAAATTCATAGCGTCCTTCACTTTTTCTCTTTGATATAAGCAATATAAAGTGCTGTACCACCAGGACTTCTCCATTTCTTTGGGCTGAGTTTCAATGGGCTACTTAATCTTTTCTTGCTGGGAGCCCAGCTCAGCCCACCAGGGGGCAAGGCTGGCATAGCATGTGGTGTTGGAATAGAACTGCAGTCCCTGCACTTGTCTAATTGCTTGCTTTAGATTACTGAGCTATCTTGCCGGCCCAGATAGGCTACTTAATAAAGAACCTTATGCCCATCGGCACACAAGTCCTGCTTTACAAACTCTATTCTTTGCACATGAAACTGCTGCTAGCCCACTATTATCCCGGGAGCATGCCTGCAGGCATGCTGGGGCAGTGGCTACAGATCTGCGGGCTCTAGCCTCCTCTGAGAACATGGGTTTGCAGAAAGCCTGTCTGGAGATAGCAGCACAGAGTGCGGCACCAAAGCCGTTGCTACTTGTGTAAAACCATCTGGGAAAAGGAGTGTTCTGGGAATATTATTACTATAGTATTTGTATCAAACAAGGGAATTTTTTGACCACATATTCTAAACTCAAGCAAGACAGATAATGAGGAGCTGAGGCTCATGAACTGGTTTGAACTGAGACATTGGCAAAAGTGAATGAACTATGTTCTTTAATATTGAATTTTTTTATTTTAATACACTTCCTAAAACCTTAGACTTTAAGGCTATTTTATTAAATTATGCACAAGTGCAGCTTTCATTTACAGTCTGCATTATTTACAGTGGCTGGTTTCATTGTTTTATATATTATCAATATGCCAGAGATTTTAATGATTAGCAGCTGAAAATCCTAGTAAAAGGAGAAAAACAACCGGTAGAGTGATTTAGATAGCTACAAGAAAACTGAAATTTTATAAATTTTATAATCACTACTATCTTCATAAAACAATTCCCTAAAAGATATGAATATTTATTTTTTTCAGAAATGAATTAACTTCCTCAACCCAGCTAGTGCCCTCCTGGGTATTTTTTTCAGAACTAGAAGCATCGTGCCACACCAATATATGTGCCCATGTCTGTAGCAGCACAACTTGTCACAGCTAAATCTTTTTTTTTTTTTTTGATGTATTCAGTACAGGGTCTATAGGGCCTCACTACACACATCAGATTCATAGTGATCCTCCTGCTTTCATAAACCAGCCCTGGCATTATAAGTCGCACCACCATGCCCAGTCTCAACTGCCATCCCAGCGCTCGCCTGCTGCGGGACCCGCATGGAGCCACGTCAGGGACTGAAGCCAGTCCTATGCCTGTCCAAACAGGTGCTTTAGTTCTCTGAGCTATCCGACCATGACCAAATCTTGGAAGCAATGCCCAAATGCCCGTCAACTGAGGAATGCATGTAAAAGATGTAGTATTTTTTATACAATCTAGTATTATTCAGCCATAAGAAAAGATAAATTTGAGGCTTCTATAGGTAAATGTATGCAAGTAGAGACGATACTCATAAGCTAAATAAATCAGACTGACATGTGTAAACATCACATTATCCCGAGTGTAAGAATCCAAAAGAACAAATAAAATCCAAAAGATACAAGAGATACTGTAAAAGGGAAAGAAACTGCTCAAATGAAAGGAACAGCTGGCAGGAGGAGAAGGAGAAAAAGAAAGGAGGGAAAAGGATGCATGCAGACACACAGGACATCTGGGGAATTGTAGCGCCGCTTTCCATTGCTCTCCTGAAAGGCACAATTGATATTTAATGTTTTTCTTCTTCTTTCTAACGTTTTTATACCAACTTTGTATGCTTATATCTGAACAACTAAGCTGAAGACAGCAATGTACAGACAACCAGTGTTACATTCCTAGCATATTTAGTGAGATTCTCTATTATTTCTAATGTTTTTTCATTATATTTTATTCTCTTTTAATTTTAAAAAAACTGTTGCAGTTATATGACACACATTGCATTCTCCAAAATTAAGTCTAGTTCTATCTCATTCTCTGCTCTACATGTTTGTGTCTATCCCCAAATGTTGGATACTAACCCCCAAAGGGGCAGAAATCTGAGAAGGGGACTGGGTTCTGCGAATGAAGCATACATGACTAAGACAAGTGTCCTTGTGCCCAAGAGACCTCATCTCCTCCACCACATGAAGTTGTAGAGAAAAGATGACCAAACAGGAAGGTACTGAAGCTGCTGCCGCCTTAAGCCTGGACACCCTAGGCTCCAGAACCATGAAAACTCTGTTGCTCATAAGCCACCCTGTTTTTTTTTTATTACAGCTTCCTAAATGAACTGAGACACGCAGACTATTCCAAGACAGTCCCTCCATTTCCCGCTTCAGTTACAGAATGAAAAACTTATGTCTCAGCTTCCTTCCAGAAAGACAAAGCCTGGGAGCAGCAAAACTAAAACATCAGATTCAGTTTAGCTTGGAACACCTTGGCCTTTGCCATTGTAGGGAATGAACAGTTTGCTTTAATGAACATGGAGAAAAAGATCACCCCAACCTCCACTAAATATCTGTGCCCCTGAATCTGATGAACTGCTTTATAATACGGAGAGGATACAGATACGAATCTTACTGAGTACTGGTATCAAAACTTTCAAATAGGTAATTCGCCAGCCCCTGTGGATTAGGGTGTGCGCACATATGCATATCTGGCAAAAGAAGAAACTGAAAAGTTCCAATTATGCTTTTAAAGTTATACTGCTGTTTGATTCTCCAGAAAGTATATTATTAAATAAATGTATTATTTCATGTAGAATAGGTATATGGAATTAGAAGGGTTGTGCAAAGTAACTCAATGATTTAGAACATAGTAAAATAAACAAAAAAGAAAAAATCAGATAGGGAGTAATATGATATATTCTTGTGTTTTGTTTTTGTTTTTTGGAACAGGATCTCACTGTGTTCCAGGTGGCCTTGAACTCTTGACCCTCCTGCCTCAGCCTCATTGGTGCTGGGACTATAAGTATGTGCCTCCACCCAGCCAGCCTGTATATTTTTATCCTGACTTGACCATTTAATCATATAAACCCCCTCAAATTGTGCATTAGAGCCATTTCTCATTTATTCCATTAGAAGTCCTGTTACAAACATTGTTTTACATTTACTTCTGCTTTTAATACAGATGCATTCTAACTATTATTGGTTCTTTACTATATATACATACATATATATATATAT
>PVKA01044609.1:0-16058 GCA_004027165.1 Ctenomys sociabilis | reverse complement strand
TCTTTTGTTATAGGATGTGTTCCATTTTCTAAATGCTTGAAATAATGGATGCTCAGGTAACAATAGCAACAAACTCACCAATAAAACAGTTTTTTTCAGTACTAAAATATAGATAACTGTAAAATACAAAAAACTTACATTGGAATTCTTTATTTTTTATCAAGACTTATAATCTTTGGCAATTATCATTTCCTGAGAGCTGTTGTCTTCCGTTACAACTCAACCCAAATAGAATTTAAAGGTGAGTGTGAAACGGCCTGCAAAGTTTCTTAATAGTATCAGTTCTATCCATCACAATTTCCTTCCAGGTCTTGTCAAAATTTCCCAGGAAGCATGTACTATGGGTTATTTGCAGTGTGTGAGGGGACCAAAATAACAAGTTATGGAATCTAGAAACTTGAAACACTGACCTCTGTAGGGTGTACGCTGAGCTGTGCTGACCAGTATGTGTGGCCTTAATGTGAGCAAAAACATCCAAACAGTATCACACCATCCTTGGTATGTCCAGCTTTAGGATGTCTTTCCTTAGTTCATTCAGTAGTTAGGAAGCATGAGGAACAAACTGGAATCTCAAGTTTCACTAAGTGAAAACAAGTCCAAAAGTAAAAAATGAACAAAGTGCACTTATAGGAAATCAATTAAATTTCACTGACAAATAGCAAAGCGCAGCATCCAAGACTTTCTCATTGGACTATATAAAATAAGATCTTATTATTTAGTCTACATAAATTCAGCAACCTGTTCTACTTGTTTTAAGGTGAAGTAATTTGGACTCTAAGAATCAGTTCATTTAGAAATAGGTATTTCTTTATAGATTCTTGTACTAAAATTTAAGTGCTTGTCTTAACTTTTCGAAAATTAAATCAGAGAACAGGGTAAATTACTTGTTCACTTGTGAGGCAAAATTTTGGACAGTCTGTTTAATTATGCTAACATGAAGGAAGAATCACTGATATCAGAAAACAGTCATTCTGGAGAATAATAAAATGAACAAGTGAGACTCCAAGGTTAATAAAAATGTCACATGTTGTTAAGTCAACAGCTGTGTATATAAAAAGTATACTCCATTGATTCTTATCTTAGCCTTAAGCCTCATTATTGTTTATTAAAGTGTCAGATCAACATGTTTTTATTTGCTTTGCATGAAATACTTGAATTATTGAAAATCTGAGAAAAGTTCAAAAGTATGGACGTTATAGAAATGCTTTCATGGTATATTAATTAAAGAAGTAAAGCACACAGTGAGTATTTCCATATTATTTCACCCTCTGTGGTAGATTGGCAAGTGTGATCAACTAGTTGCACCCAGATTAACTGAACCAGCATGGTGCTGGATGTGGAAGGGCCACCTGAGGACTGTTGCCAACAGCATAAGAGGCTGTTAGGAAAGCTATTTGGAGAAGCTGTTGCAGCTGTTGGAAGCTGCTGGTTCTCTTGGGCTACTCTGCTGGGGACCTTGTCATGCTGGTTTTCCTGATGAAATTGGTTGTTTTCCTCAGAGGAGGAGGAGCCCAGGACATCACTATTGCTGAGGATGGATTCAGTTCATTCTGCGGGTACTGTGGTCCTTGTCTTGAGCGCCACTTTCTGGCTCTAGAGGGGGAGAAGGTGCACTGCTTAGTCTCCTGGAGGAGCTTGTCAGACTTCCTGTCCAGATGGGAGCTGAGCTTTCCTCATTATTGGGACGAGTTTGGGACCTCTGTTGCTGAGGATGACTCTAGTACTTTTTGGAGGAAATCTGGTCCTTTCTTGGAGCATTGCTGCTTGGCTCCAGTGCAGATCCCTCAGCTTGCTAGCATAGAGCCTTTGTCCCACTGGCACATACATTCTAATTTATATCATGGATCTTTTGTCCTTCCCAATGCAGATCCATGAAGTGGGGCTGCGTGAGACGTTGTCATGGGCTCTAGGCCTCCAGTTAGACTCGTAGGAAGCAGTGTTATGAGCTCTAGGTTTCAGTTGGACTCATGCATAACATTATGGTGGGATCCTGGACTACAGATGGATTTTTTAGTTTTTAGTGTATGGACAGATTTCCTGTACTCCTTGTATATGATTCTTCAGGTGATTCATTATAAAATAATCTTATGAAATATGTCATATATCACATTGTTTCCCCTTGCAAAACCCCTAACCACAACACCCTTCTAAGACTGATTCAAATGCCTTCTTATGTGTCAAGAAGTTATTAAATAGTATTTTAGATTTTTGAAAATTGAGGGAGTTTTTACAGTCCTATTCTGTGAAAGTGTTGGCACTTTAGTCTTTGAATGCCAGTCAGAGAAAATGTGTTTTTCAGTCTTTGAATGTGTATGTTTCATGGCTTAGACCAACTGATCTACAATAATGGAATGTAATGCTGCCTTAGTAAATATCATTTAGTAGATTAATTCATTCAATGAAATCCTGTTATGCAAACTTTGACTTACACTAGGGCTCTTGTCCTTCAGTACAGAATTCCAATATAGAAATTTAATCATACAACATTTTATGTGCTGTAACAGACACACGATGCAGCTAAATTTCTAGGAGAATGAAAGACACTTATTCCAAGGAAACAGCATTTATTGTACATAATGAAATGCATTTTAACTATTTGTTTTTAAAAGTAATTCAAGAGGGTTGCAGATGTAGCTCAGTATCAGAATGCTCTCCTGAAGGATTAACTTTAACTCTCTCACCACAGCAAAGTCTATCAATTAATTAAATATATACATATTCACACATATGGATGTGTTCCTTTTTATTGATTAGTATATTTTTATTTAGCCATAAATGGGTTAGTTGGTTACCGATTTTGTTTAATATGGAAATTATTATTTATGTAAAGTAAGAGTAGTGGGTAGGAGAGAACTGACATGTAGTAGTACCCAGGGTTAAGAGGAATAATAAGTCAGGAATACAAGCTTTTAGAAAATAAGAATGCCTTTAATTATTTTATTTGCCAGGACAAAGCCCTTACTGCTGACCTAACCCCGTAGGTCTCACCTGTTTGTATTGTCACAGTGGAAAGTAAATCCCTGTTGAACTTTGAACAGAAAGCCCAGATCACAGCTCTCTGTGGTCACATATGGGCTTTCTCTTTTCATCTCTAGAGCTTGTGGCTAAATCTCTTTTTGTATTATTAATTCAACATTGATGTTCAAGGTTTTCTTCATTTTTCTTTATCATTTTTTCTTCTCTGCTTATTACAAAAAGCATCAGGTAAAAGAATTGTTTTAGGTAGGAATTTAATTCCCACTGCACCAAAACCCTTACTGTAAGTGTTTGCTCACAGAATGACAAGGTAAGCCCCTGTTTCATTTTACTAGGAGATGTTGGGGCAGGGAGTTAGCTCAGTAGAATAAGCACTTGCTTTGCAAGCTCAAGGTCCTGAGTTCAATCCTTGGCAGTGCAAAAAAGAAAAAATGATGTTTATAGCACATGAAGTTTACATTAATCTTTGGGAGAAGGTACATGTATCTAACACACTTGATTCTCATTTAGGGTTCTTCACCTACAACCTACCTGCCTCCCTCTCTCTCTAGATCCATGTTTCCTCATTTTCCTCATTACTGTTTTAGTTCACATTCACTCATGTAAAGTTTATATTTATTGTAGGGATATTGTCCATGTACATGGTACATTTTAATTATTTTTATGTCCCCCCTCCTACACGCCTTGGGGACCAATACTCTCACAATGCATTAAAATAAAATAAAAAATTTAAACGTTGCAACATAAACAATGAACCTAGTGGAAGATGGTGTAGGCAAGGGCTTTCTGAACAAATCTCTGTATGAGAAATAGTGATATACATTGCATACCAATGTTTATAATAGCACAGTTAATAATAGATTAATATCAGAAGCATTCAGTATGTCTACTAACAGATAAATGGATAAAGAAAATGTAGTTTTCTTTCTTTTTTTTTTCTTTTGTATTTTAGGGAAGGGTTTAAAGCGTGTTCAGTGTCTCACTACTATATCCGCCTGTTCTGCCTCCCAAAAGCTGGGATTGTAGGTGCGCACCACCACATCCAGTCTCGATTGCCAGCTCAGTGTACCCCCAGGTAAGGCCAGCACGATAGGCCAAGGGATGAAACCCTGGCCCTTGAACCTGCTTGCAGGCCCTTTAGTCCACTGAGTTATTTGGCTGGCCCTATAAATGTACTTTCTGTACATGGCATAAAACAGTCTATAAAGAAAAGCAAACTTAAGATATTTGGAGGAATATGGATGGACCTGGAAAATATAATGTTCATCAGATACACACACACACTTAAGTGTCACATGGTTTTTCTCATGTTAGTAATGCAAAATAAACAAAAAGAGAAAAATAAAAGATTGATAGAAGGAAACGGAAACAGGTTCACTGTTGACCTCATGTCACTTTTTTTTTCCTCTCTTCTACTTGCACAGGGCTTATCTTGACCTTCTAGATTTTACAGTAGAATGATGCAGAAATTCAGCTGCCTGGGGTTGCCTCAATATTTTGGACATCGCCAATTTCAGAGCCATGAAATAAACACAATCATTTACAAATGTCCCAATTGTGGTATCTTGTTATAGTTCTACAAAATGAACTAAGAGTAAAAGTTTGTTTGGTAAGGTAGCTTATGATAATGTTTGCATAATTTCTTCCACATTTTTTTCTAGAAGTAGGGCCCCAAGTCATCGGTTGAAAGTATTAATTGGGAAGTGATGTTGAATGTGTAGAAAATAAGAGAAGAGTGTGAGAGTCTGTGAGAAGAGTCTGGGACTGAGTGGATGAGAGAGATTAATAAAGGCAATGGTCCTCTTGGGGTTCAAGGTGACACACTTTAGCTAGGAATCATTCATTTTCTCTTAATTTTTTTCTCAGCATCACTGATATTCATATGGAATATATAGCACATTAAGTTCTACCATAGTTTTTATTTTCTTAACAAAATGCAGTTGAAGGAATTCTAAGGGATGAACTTGAGAATCTATTTGAAACTGATGCAAAAGTTGATGATTTTTAGTTTTTATCCATCTGCTTCACCTGAACTTTTTTGAAGAGCAAATTACTAATATGTGGGCTGACTATGGATGAAGAAAACCTGAAAATTTGGAGAAGAAAATGAAATCATAAACTTTTCTAAGAACCAGAAAAGAGTGGTTACTAAATGATTCTGATTTATTGCCTGTCATTCATGAATCAGAAAAACATCGTTGAATAAGCTTAATGACCTGTCCTGAAAGAAGACTTATCATTTTAAACAAAAAAAAAAAATAAGGTAAAATCCCTGAAAGCACTTTTAAAGTGTATGTTAATAGAATTATCTTTGCATACATTATTTCACTTACTATCCTTTGTCAATGAGAATGAGAAAATGTAGCTATACATGAGGATCATTGTGGAGACAGTTCAGATATCCAAGAAATTTGCAAAAGTTGCAAAGCCAGCCTATGTATATGGAGTTATTTCAGTCATAAAAGATGAAGAACTGTTCTTGGAGACATTATAAAAGACATACAATTCTGTCAATATACCTTATTCATCCTCTTAGCCAATAATGAAAAATCAAAGGAGAATTCCATGTCCCTAGTGAGTAGAACTACATGCTTGAGATGATAGTAGAAGCAGAAAAATAAGTTTGTCTTACTGAGATAAAACTAATAAATGTACCACTGAGATACTCATAGATGGAAATAAATAGAGCCTATCATTAGTGTTAGTAATGTCTTCTGGGTCAAATCGGGAATTTCTCAGAGCTAACATTCATGGTCCTCCTAAGAGAAGAACCTGTGCTGAGAAGATCACACTTGTAATGCAGAAAAAAATCTATGAGCTTCATGAAAATTTTTCTTCATGGAAATCCTTGAAGTTATTTTGTGCTAATAAATACCCTAATGATTATACAGGCGATTCTATTGAGATTAAGAAAGTAAAACAAGTATATAATGATTGAATCTCAGGATTTCACATATCTGATTTTTTTATTTTGTGTTTTTATTTTTAAAAGAAAATATTAACTTGATCTGGCAGTGTGTACCACCTAAATCAGCAGCTTGATGAATGGAACAAATGACCACATTATTGCAAAAGTACACTCTGCTGGTTCCTTTCCTGGAGAAGTCGCGTGCTCTGGTGTGTGAAGGCCAGGCTTTACTTGAAGATTGAACATAATTCTACCCCACTAAACTTGTGAATCATTTCCTCTTTTGTTATCCTTAAGTCATTGTGGAATAAAAGAGTGGTATTCCTGCCCAAATTTGACCAATAGTGTGACTGTTTATTTCTTACTGAAGCAGAAACCATAGCTCTTGCATGAATCAAGGTGAAGAATTCGCAACTGAAATATGGAGGTTGTTAAACTCACCAAGTTGTCAGAGCTTATTCTTTGTAGGTAGGCAAATTCTCACATAAGCAAGAAGGACCTAAATTATTTCTTGTTATATTCATTTTTATACATTATTTAAGCATTTTATTTTTGTTCCTCAATGCCTTTTTGCTTGTACTATTGGCTATTTCTTGCTCATTATTGTCTAAATTAAAGAACAAAATTGGGAAAGAGAAAGGGAGATTCAGGTCAGCTAATTCTACTATTGCTAATAGAACCATTAGGAACTTTCTGAATTAGTTTTCTGAACTGTAATTATTGCCCTAGGGTACTGCATAATTTTTTAGTAACCTAAAAGAAAATACAGCATTAAAGTAGCCTAACTTATAATTTGTTGTATAAAACTGGTCTAAGATTTGATCAATGTAATTATCTAACCTTGGCTGTAAAAACACTGTAAAAAAATTTCAAACTTTGCAGAAAGAATATGTTATAGTAAAATTAAATTGCACAGTGTTTAATTATTACTTTAAAAAAATTAAATTGTATATGAATATTTTATGAGTTTAATCTCAGGCACAAGAGGAGTTTTCTATTGACAAAAATATCAGGCTGTAAGACTACATGATTTTGCTACATGGTGGAACTCAAAATTATTTAATAATAAAATACAATTATTTTCACAACACATATACATATCATGGTTTTAAACATTTTTTTAAATTAGCATTATACTAATAAGGTCTAGGATAGGGCATTTCATAGAACTGTTATATTTAAAGATTAAAATAGGTATGATACACATCTCATTTTTAATAATGTTTTAAGGGAACAATATTCTTGATTTTTCTAGAAAAAGGCAAAGTAATTTTGCAATAAATAATGGTAAATTTCTGGGAAAATTTGCAACTTAATTTGTTACCTACAATTCCCTTCGGTGGAACAGCAAGCTAATCAGCATTAAAAATTTAGAAGATGTTGAACCAATACAAATTGTATCTTTTTCATTTAGTTTTTTCAACAAAAAATGGTTTCTTTTCATTTTTCATCTCTAACACTATTATATAAACTACAATGAAATAACAGCTTAAATAAAGATTGCACAAGTGGATAATATAAGGCAAATGTAACTTATCATCAAGCATCTTTAAGTAACATATTTATTTCATGTCCAATGAGACAGCACTATACACACACACACACACACACACACACACACACACACACACACACATTATTTGGTCTTTTAAAAAAACAGAACATATTTGCTCAATGTGATAGAATGTGCATGCAATCCGAGAATTCTGGGAAGTTGATGCAGGAGAATCTTCAATTTACCCTGGATTAGACAATTTAACAACTAAACAAGGCCATGGTTCAAGAGAAAAATTAAAGTTATCAAAGTATATCTCAATGTTCTGAAACTCCTAAATTCAATCCACAGAAACACACACACATATACACAATTATGTACAAGTACCTAATGTTTTTACTATATAACTTTAAATTATATAAATCACACATATTCTCATGACCAGTTGAAAACAGAGGTATAGATTGTATCTTACTTAGTATTGCACTCATTGTAACTTTATTTTTTCACCTTTAAGTAAGTGTTCTTATGTAAACACTATTTTAGCAGCATGCAACAGGAGTTATTTTGATCTATCTTTTTGTAAATAGGTTAAGATTTGCAACAGTGACCACAGCCCCAAGGTCAGTTTTGAACAGACCAGAGAGGAACCCACAACACAGTGTCAGGGTTGGTTTGAGACCATCCATAGGAACTCCACAGTGAAGTCGCTGATTTGATTTGGAATTGGTCAGAAAGGACATCCACAGTAGTATAACCAGCAGGAAGAAACCAAGCACAGCAGTCAGACCCAAGACAGACCTAGTTGGATGAGTTTTAAATTGGTAAATCTGACTCGGTAAGCTGAGGCACACTGCCAAATCCTACCTATATGAGTATTTTCTCTTTCTCCAGGGAGAGAGGTGGCAATAGGTAAGTGGGCTAACTAGTTTACCTGGAAACCTCCAGGTACATAAAGTAAAGGTAACCAGACAGAACTTAGGGGAGCAAATTTAAATACATATTCCCAATTTAATATCTGCTTAGCTACACAATCACAATGTGTGATCTTATGGTTTAAAATAAAAACCCATTAGGTA
Source organism: Ctenomys sociabilis (assembly GCA_004027165.1). Classification (NCBI taxonomy): domain Eukaryota; kingdom Metazoa; phylum Chordata; class Mammalia; order Rodentia; family Ctenomyidae; genus Ctenomys; species Ctenomys sociabilis. The sequence continues at coordinate 7,600 of PVKA01044609.1, read as the reverse complement.
CAAAAGTTTGTCAAATTCTAAATCTCGCCACCCATTATTAGTGTTGTTAATAGTTATACTGTAAATGGAAAACTAATTGTTTAACCATGTAATCTCTCATAAGAAATGATATTGGTGGTTAAGTAATAACTAAACCAAAGCACTACACCAAAGGTCAGAGGACAGTGCTATACAAAATGACAAAGAGAACGAGAAAAATGAATTCTCAGACCCAAAGCCCACCAGAACAAATGCAGGAGATGCTAACATACAAGAAATTGGAAGTCACATACCTCAAATTTCTGAAATAGCATCTGAAGTAAAGAAACAACAGAAAAGAAAATAGGAAATCAAATCAGAAATAATCTCTGAAGTAACAAAAATGATAATTATAATGAAAGAATTAGTAAGTTTTTCTAAAGAAGAAACTGAGGAAAAATAAAGTATACAAAAATGATGGAAACGAAGAATGAGCAATATAGAAAAGAAATAGAATGCATGAAGCAGATTCAAAAATATATTCAAGACACTAAAAACTCAACTAAAAGTTTGCAATACTGTCTGAATAAAAGTAAGGATAAAGATTCAGACCTTGAAGATACTGTTGCAGCTAATAAAAAGTTAAGGAAAGATCTGCTAAAAACATCAAGGATGCAGGCAAAAATAATTCAGTGTGGGCAAGATGATGCTGAGATGAACAACATAAGTCTACTTGACATCAATTAGAAAGGAGTCAACACAAAAGATATAAAAACAATATAGTCAGAATAGCAGACAACTTCCTAAACATGGGGAAACAATCTAACATGCAGTTAACTGAAGCACATAGAGCTCCAACTAACATCACCCCAACTCAAACCACACCCAGACATATAATAATCAAGATCCCGGATATTCAGCACAAAAACAATATATTGCAAGTCTCTGGAGAAGAAAAAGCAGATCACATTTAAGGGAAACCTATCCGAATAACAGCAGATTTCTGTTCTCAAACCATCAAGTCAAGAAGAGCATGGAGCACACTACTTCAAGTCTTGCAAGAAAACAAACTACAAACAAGACTGATTTATCCTGAAAAACTCTCTTTTAAGTTTAATGGAAAAGTAAAATACTTATATGACACAGAGCAACTGAAGAAATTCATGTCAACCAAACTAACTCTACTCAGACTATTAAAAGATATTCTAGAGAGGGATCAAAATGAACACAATTCCATGAATGAGAATAGAAAAAACAACAAACAGGGCAAACACTTAAATTCAACAGAAAAACAGATAACCATCAGTAGGTAAATAATATGTCAAACATAAACCAATACATCTCAACTATAACCATCAATGTAAATGGACTCAGTTCATCAATGGAAAGAAATAGACTTGCAGTGTGGATTTTAAAGCAAAATCCAACAATATGCTGTATACAAGAAACACAACACATAAAAGAAATTCACAGGCTGAAACTCAAAACATGGAAAATAATACTATATGTCCCAGGACCTCAAAAAATAGGGATAGTAATCCTGTTTGTGGACAATCTGAACATCAAAGAAATAATTATCAGATGAAATAAAGAAGGCAAATATTACTAGTTAAGGGAAAAGTACAAGAGAAAGATGCAAAAAAAAATATGCATGCACCAAGCAAGGAAGCACTTAACTATATAAGACAAATATATATGTGTGTGTGTGTGTGTGTGTGTGTGTGTGTGTGTGTGTGTGTGTGTGTGTAGTACTGGGGATTAAACTCATGACCCTGTCCTTGCAAGGCAAGCACTTATTACACTGAGCTATCTCCCCAGCCCAAGACAAATCTTAATGGACATGAAAAATCTAACATTCAATAACACAATCCTAACAAGTGACGTTACCAGTCCCTTATCACCAAGAGATAGGTCAAGAAGAGAAAAAATTGGCAAAGAAGTAGCAGAACTGAACCAGAACTTTGAACAAATGGACTTATAGGGCATATACAGAGTGTTCCACCCAAACACATCTAGTAAAACATTCTTTTAAGCTGTACATGGGGTGTTTTCTAAAATACACCATATACTATCCATAAGGTCATGCTTAAGTATATGCAAGAAAACAGAAATTATCCCATGCATATTATCTGCCTACAGTGCAATAAAACTGGAAATAAATGTCAAAAGAAACCACAAAAAAAGCATGGATACATGGTAATTAAATAACACTCTCCTCAGCAACCAATGGGTTGTAGATTAAATTAAACAAGAAATCAAACAATATCTACAATTCAATCAAATTTGCAAAACTACTTATCAGAATTTTTGGGATTCAATAAAAACAGTTCTAAAAGGGAAATTTATAGCTGTGAATTCACACATTAGGAAAACAGAATGGGAATAAATGAATATCCTAATTTTGCACCTCAAACGTTTAGAAGAAGAGCAAACCAAACCCAAGGCCCAAAGAAGGGAGGAAATTATAAAGATTAGAGAAGAAATTAATTCAATTGAAATGAAAAAACAATAGATAGAATTAACAAATCAAAAAGCTGTCTCTTTGAAACATTATGCAAAATGCAGAAGCCCCTGGCTAACCTCCCAAAAAATAGGAAAAAAGAAACACAAATTTAAGTAACAAGGATTGAAAAGAGTGAAATTACAACAGACCCTGTGGAAATTCACAATTTCATCCAGAGCTATTTTGAAACTTTATTTTCACTGAAGAGAAAACATAGAGGAAATGGACAGATTTCTAGAAAGTTACAAATTACCAAAACTGAATTGAGATGGTGTAAGTACTCTTAATAACCTAATAACAGCCAATAAAATTCAAAATGTAATAAAAAAAAACCTACTGACAAAGAAGAGTCCAGGTCCTGATGAATTCACAGCAGAATTCTACAAGACATTTGCAGAGAATATAATCCCTATATTCCTTAAACACTTTAATGAAATTGAAAAGGAAGTAATCTTCCCTAAATCATTCCTGGAGGCAAATATTATACTTATACAAAAAACAGGGAAAAATGCAACTAAAAGTGACAACCACAGGCCAATCTCCCTCACAAACATAGATTCAAGAATCCTCAATAATATACTAGCAAACTGAACATATCAAATAATCAAGAAGATTATACACCATGACCAAGTAGGATTTATCCCAGGGTTGTAAGAATGGTCCAATATATGCAGCTCTAGAAATGAAATACACTATATGAATAGAGCCAAAATCCAAAACCATACAATCATCTCAATTCATGCAGAAAAGGCTTGTGACAAAGTCCAACACTCATTCATGATCAAAACCCTACAGAAAATTGAAATAGAGAGCCTCTGCATCAACCTGATAAAAGCCATCTGAGACAATCCAAGTGGTAACATAATTCTAAATGGGGAAATACTGAAATCATTTACTCTCAGATCAGATACAAGACAAGTATGTCTTCTTCCACCACGCCTGGAATCATTAGCCAGAGCCATTAGACAAGAGAGAGAAATAAAAGGAATAAGAATAAGTAAAGAAGAAGTTAAACTATCATCATTTGCAGATGACATGACACTTTACTTGGAAGACCCCCCCCCCAGGAAAATAAAAACGACCGTGAAACTCTTGTAATTAATAAAAAAAATTCAGTAGCATAGAAGGATACAAAGTCAATACCCAAAAAGTCAATAGTATTCCTCTACACAGATAGCAAATACACTGAAAGGAAATTTAGAGACACAATACCTTTTACAATGGCACCAGAAAAATGAAATACTTGCCAATTAATCTTACTAAAGATGTAAAAGACTTATTCAATGAAAACTATAGGACTCTGAAAGAGGAAATCAGAGATGATATCAGAAAACGGAAATATATTCCTTATGCCTGGATACAAGGAAGGAAGATTATGAAGATAGCTGTACTCCCAATTTGTTATGCAGACTTAATGCATTCTCTATCAAAATATCACCAACATACCTCACAGACCTACAGAAATCATTCTAAAACTTGGTTAGAACCAGAAAAGACCTATAATAGCAAAGGCAATCCTGGCTAACAAAGACAAGGCAGGAGGCCTTACAATAACTAAGTTGAAATTATATAAAAAGCTACTGTGATAAAATCAGCATGATATTGGCAACAAAATAGACCTGAGGATCAATAAATAGATTAGAAGATGCAGAACTGTTTAAGAACACACTCAGCCACCTGATCTTCCACAAAGGGGCCAAATGTGTTTACTGGAAGAAAGATAGCCTCTTTAACAAATGGTGCTGGAAAAACTGGCCTTCTACATGTTGAAAGCTAAAACTTGACCCAGGTATCACCATGTACTAAACTAAAGTCAAATTGGATTAAAGGTCTAAACACTAAAACAGAAATACTAAATCTCCTGGAAGATAATGTAGTTGGATATCTTGAAGACATAGGGGTAGGCAAACATTTCATGAACAAATAATCAAACTGCATGGGAAATACTTGAAAGAATTAACAACTGGAACCTCCTCTTACTGAGAAGTTTCTTACATCAAAATAAATTATCAACGGATTGAAAGCACAACCCAAAAATTTGGAAAAAAATCTTAACTAATAAGCACTCAAACAAAGGTCTTTTATCAAGTATTTATAAAGAACTACAAAGAACATAACGGCCCTAAAGTTTAATGAGCCAATCAAAAAATGGGCATCTGAGATGAATACATACTTCTTAGAGGAGGAAATACAAAAAGCAAATAAATACATCAGAAAATGTTCCACAGCACTAGCCATTCGAGAAATGCAAATGAAAACAACATTGAGATACCATCTCCCCCCAGAAAGAATTACTGTCATAAAGAAATTCACTAACAACAAACATTGGAAAGGCTATGGGGAAAAAGGAACACTTCTCCAGTTTTGGTGAGAATGTACCCTGGTGCAATCAAAGAAATCATTATGGAGACCTCTCAAAACCTAGGACTGGAAATCCCATTCAATCCAGCTTTCCATCCCGTTTCTGGGAATTTTCCCAAAAGAACTGAAAACATCATATCATAGTGATATTTGTGCATGTATGTGCATAGCAGCACAGTCTGTGATAACCTAATCTTGGAAACAACCAGAATGCCTGTCACCTGAGAAGTGAATGAAAGGATAAAAGTTAGGAAATATGGTAGGGGCAAAAGCATACGTTTATATAAACAAGGTGGTTAAGACAATGGTCCTTAGAATTTCCATCAGGTTTTTGAAATTTATACTTAATAGGTAGAGCTCTCACCCTGACTAACTCTATAAGCTGATATCTGTGAACTAAGCAACTGTATTGTAAACATCAATGTGTAACACTAAAACCAAGTTTAAAATATCTGCCATTTTGGTCTTCTAAGTGTATACTGTATCTAATGTCACATCAATTATTGCTATACTCTCTTTAAAGTAAATGTTTGTTTAAAAATGTGTTAAATAATAGACAAGAAAAACAAAGTGTCATAGGACTGTAATGCTATAAGTTTGTATATGGATTGATTTATAAATTTCTGTGTAAAAATGTGTAATTGGTTCTTAACATTCTATTGGGATTTAAATTTTAGAATATACATGGTTGTTGGAAAATAGAAGCTCCATTTTATGTCTGAGGTGTTTGACATTCAGATAGATAGTGAAGTGAAACTTAACTGCCTCTATTACAGGGTAATAATATCATTAAGATTCTCTTCTGGATGTTTAAATACTAAAGTTTGCAAGCCAAAAATTAGAGAAATAGAGGGGCTACAAGGATAGCCAATATTTTGAGCCTAGCAGTACAAAATCAGTAAAGACACAGGATATGAGAATCTGTGGTATGACATCTTGTAACTCAGTAGTGTCCCAAATATTTTGATCAAGGAGATTATAAGGCCACAGGGGAACGTGATTGACGATGTGTAGTGCCCTCTCTCAGGGCACACTGAGATAGCAATTGAAACTGGGCATGGTGGCACACACCTATAATCTCAGCTCTTGGGAGGTTGTCAGCAGGAGAATCACTATGAGTCTGACCTAGTAGTGAGACCCTGAGCACCCTGACCCTTCCCTAAAATACAGAAAAAAAAGCTATATTAATATGCTGAGCTGTAAAAGCCTCAATTGAACAACTTCCAACAATTACCAGTTGTGTTGATAACTCACTACTATAATGATTAGACTATATTGAGTTAGTTTGCTGAATTCAAGTACCTACTATCTTTGGTCTGGCATCAAATTTGAGAAGGATTTTTTTTTTTATATATATATTTCTGGCTGCCTTTCAGGCAAGTGTGTTGTGGCTTCTGTTGGGGATCAGACCGTGGTCCTTTAAGACTGGCTGCATTTGCACAAGAGACACTTTAAACAACTGATCTAAGCAGCAAGCCCCCTTGAATCAAATTTGAAAGGGTTCCTTAAAGGCTTCTCTAAATACAGCTTCTCTAACTGTAGTAGAACACCCATCTCTGACAAAACAAAGCAAAAAGAAAAAGGAGGGGAATATAAATAAAGCAAGTCTTTGTTATTTAAGATATATATATATATATATATATATATATATATATATATATACACACACACACATATATATGTATACACACCCACCCCCACCCACACACACACACATATATAACATATATATAAAAGTTATGACAGATATACAGCTGTTTTTCTCTTAGTTCATTCATTTACAAGAAAGGTTTGTACTCCTGTTTGGACAAGCTATCATGTTTGCATCTTGTCCTCTGAATATTACAAAGACAACAATATGCAATGTATCAATTATTGCAACTGTTTTACTAATCTGTTTTGAAAGTGTTTCATTGCTGTATTTATCTTATTAAAATGAATTTAAAACATGATTTGCAAGAGATTGAAGAAACAAAATGAAAAGTTCTTAGTGATTTTTCTCCTGGTTTTGATATCTTGTTTACTGTATAGTTTAATATTTAGCTAAACAAAAGGATTTTGATCACTAAATTAGATATAAATAATTCACTTATAGTTCATCAGGATGAGGGCTGCTAAGAACTATTATTACCATTTACTTTTTTCTTGTAATATTTTGGCTATGCTGAGGTTAGCTTTCTTTTTTTCTGTATTTTAGGGAAGGGTCTACAGAGTGTTCAGGTCTCACTACTAGATCAGACTCCTAGTGATTCGTGTGTTTACAGCCTCCCAAGAGCTGGGATTATAGGTGCACGTCACCACACCAAGTCTCAGTTACGTTCTCAGTGTGCCCTGGAGGTGGGGCCAGTGACTCCCTGGCCCCTGTGCCAGCTTGAAGACACTTTAATCCGCTGAGGTATTCGGCCGACCCTTGAGCTTTACAGTTTTAAATAAAATCCATGACATGCTTCATCAGGAGTAATTGAACTATTACACTTGTTTACATAGTTCCTTCACAGGATTTAACTTTTGGTAATGAGTGTGAATATATATAACCTATAACATGAAATTATATATAATTTTCAGTGTTTTCTACAAAAGCTTTGCTATATAGATATAATTTTATGATCAGTTAAACTATTTAAGATGGAGAGATACATGAATGTTTGAGTTGACCTAAAGAATATTATTCTGTTGTTACACAGACTACTAAGAAAGCACACAAAAAATTGCACTGATATATCAAAGAAATTTAAGATAATCACATACTTGGACTTTAGATTCTATTTTACAAATTTT
>PVKA01044608.1:0-16060 GCA_004027165.1 Ctenomys sociabilis | reverse complement strand
TATATATATATATATATATATATATATATATATATATATAATCAGCCATCCATGTTTTTAAAATCTGTAACATATGTATCGTTGTATGTTACCCCATTTATGTCATTTGTTCTCTGTCTTAGCTTCTATTTTTCACTTAAGTTGAAATACAAATAAATAAAAATTTTTTAAAGATATTTCTTTTTTTAATTTTTTTTGCATTTAGTACAGGGGATACAGGGTCTACAAGGTCACTATGTAGATCGAATTCTTAGTGATCCTCCTGTTTTTCACTTCCCAAGCACTGAGATTACAAACCCGCACCACCACGCCCAGTCTCAGAACGCCCATGGGGCAGGGCCGGCATGGCACAGGGGACCAAATCCCGGGCGTTGCACTCTGCTTCAGCAGGTGCTTTAGTCCACTGACCTATCAGGCCGGCTCCAAGAAGGTATTTCTATAGATAGTAGTTGCCACCACAGCTGTGTTCCTAGAAAGCTTTCTATAGTTTTAATCACATAAACAAGTTACTGCAGTATTATTTTTGTTTTTCTCTTTTAATGTCTTTTTTTTTTTAATTCCAGCACTGCTTTTAAAAAAACAGCTCAACAAAAGAAATAGAAAACAATGTAAAAGTTCAAAAGTAATACTCTAGTTAAGTTATGGTATAAGCACACAGTGATTGAAATAACTATTAAGAGAGGGCCATCACGATAACTCAGTGGACTAAGCGCCTGCTTAAACAAGTGCACAGGGACCAGGGTTCAATCCCCAGTACTGCATGCTTCATGGCCCCACCCCTGGGGCTATCTGAGCCTGTGACCAAATACAGGCATGGTGGCACATGCCTACAATGCCAGCTCTGGAGAGGCTGGAAACAGGAGGATCACTACGAGCCTGAGCTGCACAGTGAGACCCTGTACCACATACATAAATGTAAAAAAAAAAAAGAAAGAAAGAACTATTAAGATAAGTCTGATTGGGTACACAGGGTGAACTAGGGTGAATTAGCTGGCAAAAAAAAAAAAGACAACATTAGAGGAAGAGTAGTGATCCTCCACCTACTAACATCAATGGTGAAAGCAAGGCACAAGTGGCCATCTCTACCTTTTGGGCCATGTGCAGAAGTGGAGCTTCAAGATGCTGTACATAACTGAGCCCATCACGAAGAACTCGGTGAGCTCAAAAGGAAGAACCTGGCTTCCATGAACAAGAAAGGGCTGGAGCTGCCCCAGGCCAAGGAGGAGGATAAGATGAAAGAAAACAAGATGAAGATGGAGAATCTCTGCAAACTCATGAAGCAAATCTTGGATAAAAAAAGATGAGAAGGCAACAATCTCCAATAGATTTGTGTCTTCATGTTGCTGCACAGAGACTAATCAAGAAGGGCCAGGATCTCTGCAACAACCCCCATCACCCTACATGGAGATGCTGCAGCAGAAATCCAAGTCAGACTGACCTATCAGGCTGGCTCCAAGAAGATATGGAGCCATCAAGGACCAAGTGGTGCTACTGTTTAAGACAGCTCTGCTCTCTTCTAGCTTCTCCCTATAGGACGCTCAAACTCATTCAAATCATAACTACTGCATGATCAAGCTAAGTCTGAGCACTGGTAAAGGTGAAGTGGCTGCAGAGAAACCCAGTGATGCTGTCCCTTCCCTCTTTAGGAGGTTAAGTGTGCTATCAGATGGGAGCAGTAGATTAGGAGCTTCTGTTCCTAGGAAACCTGTGTCCTCTTTACAATGTCTCCATAGCTTCCCCAGTAGCCTGGGTGGCCCTGTCCCACCCTATTCTCTCTACAGATATCTAGGACTAGGTAGTGATATCTAGTGGTTTCCTCCTCTGTTGTCCTGTCTAAGGTAGGAAGCAAAGTCCTCAAGCCCCATATACACCATAATTTGGAAGCAGGCTTGTATATTGTATATGTGGCCTTATTTTTTGTTTATTTTGTTCCAAAGTTAAAGTACATGAAATTAAAAATATTCAACCAAATAATATCAGAATGAGAAATGGCTTATATTGCTGATTTATATTTAGGTATCTCCCAAAAACCTCACATACTCACAGGAAAGGCCTTTGGAAGGTGGGTAGGTTATTCAGATTTATAATTTACTTGCTATTAGGAAGTGGTTGGAAGAGGTAAGTGCTGGAGGTATGGCCTGGAAGGGTCTATCTCCCCTGCAGGCTCATTTCCTCACTCTTTGCTTCTTATCTGCCACACCCCTCTGCCATGCTGTCTGACTTGGAGTCAGCTCCTCCCGGGTGACAGGAACTTTGTCCCCAAGAGAGAAAAAAACTATGACAAGAAATACTATTGTCCTTTCAAATGTTTTCAGAGTACCTTCCTCCACTGTTGAAACAATTGACTATTCCAAAAGGGAAGTTGACATAGGTATGGCCAGCCTCAACAGGTGAGTGAGAATACTTGACAAACGTCAGAAGAATCTGTTCTAATAATAGAACAAACCTAGACCCAATAACGTCTTCAAAACTCATTATGAGCATTCATTAAATGACACATTATTTATCCCACCAATATGATAGGCAACCCTAAAACAAAGCTGAGCAGTTATTCATGAATCTAATCAGCATAGGTTGGCCCAATGGAATAGATTTATCCCTGAGTATATGAAGATTATTGGTCCCAGAAAACTTCTCCCAGCCTCCAGGATGCCAAAATCCCAGGATACTTAACTCTTACATAAAATGCTATAATATTTGAATATAACCCTTGCGCATCTTCTCTATGCTTTAAATCATATGAGAAGAAATCAGCCTGATTACTTAACATCTAATATAACATAAAAGTTACGTAAGTACTCATACTGTATTAAGAAATAATGGCAAGAAAAGTATATCCCAAGTACTATATTCTGTAGCATCATATCATCTAAGCTTTCCAACAGCCCTGCAAGCAGGTACCATCATTATCTCAAAATCATCACTCCATTTTGACCCAGTAGAGCTAATTAGAGTTTCTATTCCTACCTTTACATAGCTGGGTATGGTGGCCCATGCCTGTAATCCCAGCAATTGGGAGACAGAGGCAGGAGGACCACTGCAAGTTAAATACTTCAAAGCTAGCCTGAACTATACAATGAGAGCCTGTCTAAAGGAAAACAAAACAGAAAAGAATAAAACACAACAAAAAATTGTATCCCACAAAGTACAGCAGGTACAGCATTGTATAACAGGCACAAATGACAGACATAATCCCATGCCATTGCCTCTGAATAGCAATAGATGGTCATAACTGATGAGGAAAATGGATTTACATACTAGAGACAGAAGAGATGAGCTCTTTTTAAGTGCTGAATATAATAGCTCTGAATGTAAATGACTTTGTTTGCCAAATTAGCTACCATATTGGTTGAAATTATAGTAATTACTGTCACTTTAATGTAGTTTGTAATGTTTTAAGTTTCCTTCTAAAAAACAAATATTTTAGTTTAAGAAGCACCTACCAAGTGATTTCTGGGAAGACAAAATGTTGAGGAAAACGTCTGATTTAACTCAACGTAGAGATGCTTTTAAAAGCATTAAACCCTAGGCCTCAGCTCCCTGAACAAGATCATACACACAATGTATTCATTACAACACTCCATAGAGCCACATAAACTATACAAAATGCATCTACTGAAGTGAAAAATGCATACCACATGCATAACACGCAGGATATCGTGCTACTCGTGTACAGCACCCACATTCATTACACAAAAATACACTAACGGCACATATTTCTGTACATCTACACATGCTACATATGTGCCCAGTTCACAAACCACACATTCACCACAGATGCACACATGTATCACATGTAGTCAGTTACGATCCAAAAACTATATACAACACACTCTCGCCAGATGTCCATGGAATGCACACATGCACCTCCTAAGTCTCTGAACAGCAAGACGCTATGTGCTGCCTCTCCTTTGTGATCCCCTTTCTACAGCTATTTATCATGCAAATGCATCTTTCATTTTCAATTTGAAAAGCAGGGTTCTGAAGAGACAACTGTTTCAAACTTGAAAATGTCTGTATTAACTGAAAATTTTGATTTTGGGAATCAAAATGTAATTTGCGTAAACTAAGAGAAGTAGGAGTATGGGCATCAAAACTCAAAACTATTAAGCTTCCTAAATCACTGTCATTTTAAAATTTTAAATCTGCTATTAGTGGAAAGAAATATATTTTGCAACCTGTAATTCTTATGACAAGTTTCTTTCTGTGACTCATGCTATCGATGCCTTGTGTATATGTAAAAGAACATAATATATGAGAAGAATTTCAATCACATAGGTCAATCAAGCCCCCTCCAGCCTTTGCAACTTGGGGTTCCTTGGGCTATCTATAACATGTAAAAATAAATAAACAAAATTCTCACAGAGTTGTAAACAACTCATGGCATAAGATAACAATGTAAAAAATAGAAAATTTTAAAATTTGTCCTCATCTAAACTCTTGTATATCCACCAACAAACACTACAAGACCTACCACCTGATAGCCCTTTTATTCTCCTAATTAAAAACTTTTATGGGGCTGACCAAATGGCTCAGCAGGTTAAAGCACTTGCAAGGAGGCACAGAGGCTGGGGGTTTGATCCCTGGGCCTGCCATGCCAGCCTGCCCCTGGGGTACACTGAGATGATGATTGAGACTGGGCATGGTGGCCCATGCCTATAATACCAGATCTTGGGAGGCTTAAAATAGGAAGATCACTACAAGTCTGACTGTGTAGTGAGACCCCATAGAACATATACTAAAAATACATTTATAAAAGTATTTATTTTACAGAATCTCATCCCACTTTGATAGGCTCTCTTAAAAAAAATCTCATATAAAAATACTTTTGATAAAATAAAACTAATAAAACTGGCCACCATCCAAAATTAGATGGCATTAGACATTCTAACAGCACTACAGGAGGTACTTGCACAGTTATAAAAACTAAATCTTGTACTGATCCTTCTGGGAATGCCTCACTAGCTGATCAAGATATTAAATAATAGATCAATAACATGCCAGATTCAAAATTTCACTAGATCTTACCCTATGCTCTTTAATTAGTCATTACTGTTTCCTCTTTTTTTTCCCCATAATTTTATTGAGAAACAAATAGCAATGAGACAGTTACAAATCAAATTAGTAGGACAGTTTCAATAATTAATACATTGCATATTGTTTTCTTAGAGGTTATTTGTTGTACAAGATGCAGACATGATATTCTATTTGCAAACACTATTAGAGCCAATCCCTCTACTCATTGAATTAAGAGTATGTAGCTGTATATCTTAACTATTTTGAATATACAGATACAGAATGGTCATTCATTTGTATCCTCTTTTTTTTAGTTTTATCATTTAAATTTTATAGGTGTGTGAATTCAGCAAAATATTACAAACTAGTCCAGTAATCTATAATAGTATTGGGTTTTCCATATGTCTGGCAATGTCAAAAGTTGTTGACTTGAGTCTTTTAAAGCTCAACATAATAATATGGCTTTACTTCTTATACTTCGATTTGATACTTTTCTGCTGGATGCTTAAGACCAAGATAAAGCAAGACCTATGTAACAAGAATTGAAGCTTTTGTATCTGTTAAGGTCAGTCAAATACCCTCAGAATTTATCCTAAGACCCTGTGCCGCAGTTTATAGATTCTTTGTCTGTCAGCCATGTGGATGAGTCATGGTCATTGCTTGACCAATTTGCTTTCTGTGAAAGTCTGAGAGAATGTTTCTCTCCATGTGACTCACCTTAGGCACACTCTACATCATCAGTCACTTTCCTCTGTGGTCTCCTAATCTCCATGATCAGAAAATTTGGGACACAACTGAGTTGCATGATGTTACAGTATAGATTTTCATACATCCTGAGTCTTAATTGACTTTAGAGAGATAGGGCCAAAATGTTGGCTGGCCTCGTAGCCCTCCTTTTTTCCTAACTTTTGGTCTCAAACTTAGGTTGTTAACCCTCCAGAAGAGAAACTTATTACCAAACAACCTAGGCTGTTGAGCTTAACCTCACTATTTGTAGGAATATCAAACATTTTAGGCTTAACATGGAACTGGTATTTTTCATCAAGTATTGATATATTAAACTTTAAGTTCCTACAAAATATAAGGAAAAAAATTTAAAATTGAAATATGTATTTTAAATAGTAATAAACAATTATATATGTTTACACATAAGTTTAGAAATCTAACCATATATAGCATTGTAGTGGGACAGTCCTGCAACACTCCTTTTCCTTTCGCCTGACTTCATTCACCATCCTCTTCCTCCTTTTTTTTTTTTTTTTTTTGGCAGAACCAGGGATTGAACTCAGGCCCTTGCACTTTCCAGGGAAGTGCTTATTCCGCTGAGCCATCTTCTGGGCCCCACCCTCCTCCTTTTTAAGCAAACATCTACCTGAGAGAAAGCTCAGCAGCAATCGGCATGTCATGACAAGCAGCACCTATTCAGAAGACCAGAATGACAGTCACTCCAAGCATGAGCCTACTACTACAAATTGCCATCTTCAGTGCAGTTACTTAGTTCACAGGTATCAACATATATAGTTAGTCAGGGTGAAAACACTTCCAATTAACTGCTAGATTCAAGAGCCTTCTGAAGATTCTCAGGATCATTGCCTTATGGCTTTGCCTCTGTCGTGTTTCCTAGCTCTTCTCCGTGCTCTCTCTTCATTGTCTAGTCTTCAAGTTCTTGCTTTTTTTTTTAAGTATGTTATACTTTTCTATTTATATTTCTTCTTTTGAGTACTTATACTAGGGAGACTATATTATATTTATACACGTGTGTTCAGTTTATTTCACTTATGAGTATATGTTCAAGTGGCATCCACTTAAGTATGAAGACTTCGAGCTTATAATTCTTTATAGCTGGATAATATTCCGTGGTATAAAAATATCACATCTTTTTCATCCATTCCTCAGGTAACAGGCGTTTTGGTTGTTTCTAAGATTTGGCTATCACAAATTGTGCTACTATAAACATAGCTACACTTATATCACTATAATATGATGTTTTCAGGTCCTCTGGAAATATTCCCAGTAGGGGGACAGTTGGTTTCAATGGGATTGCCAGTCCTAGTTTCTAAAGGAGTCTCCACACTGATTTCCATAATGGTTGCACCAGTCTACATTCCAACCAGGGGAGGAGAAGGGTTCTTTTTTCCCCATAGCCTCCAACATTTGTTGTTGGTTGATTTGTTTATGATAGCTATTCTTTGTGGGGTAAGATGATATCTTAGTGCTATTTTAACTTGCATTTCACAGATGGCTACCAATGTGGAGCATTTTTTCATATATTTATTCACTTCTTTAATTTCTCTCTGAGAAGTGTGTGCTTAATTTGGATGCCCATTTCTGGATTAGGTCTTTAATGTTGGGGCCCTAATGTGTTTTAGTTCTTTATAAAATCTAGAGAGCAGGCCTTTGTCTGAATACTTATATGTCAAGATTCTTTCTGAATTTGTGGATTGCCTTTTCATTTTGTTGGTAATTTCTTTTGACATGCAAAAGCTTCTCAATAAGAGGAAGTCCTAGCCATTAATTCTTTCAAGTGTTACCTGTGCAAATTCATTTTTGTTTATGAACTCTTTGCCTACCCCTATGTCTTCAAGAGTTACTCCTATTTTCTCTTCTAGGAGATTTAGTGTTTCTATTTTAATGTTTAGATTTTTAAACTGTTTTGACTTTCACGTAGTGCATGGTGCTAAACCTGAGTCAAGTTTTAGTTTTCAGTATGTAAAGATCCAGTTTTTCCAAAATCATGTGTTAAAGAGGCTATCTTTCTTCCAGTAAGTATGTTTGGCCCCTTTGTTGAAGATCAGGTGGCTGAGTGTGTTCCTAGAGGCTACAGCATCTTTTAATCTATTTCACTGATTCTCAGGTCTATTTAATTCCCAGTACCATGTTGATTTTATCACAGTAGCCTTGTAGTATAATTTCAACTCAGGGATAGTAATGCCTCCTGCCTTGGCTTTGTTGGCCAGGATTGCCTTTGCTATTCCAGGTCTTTTCTGGTTCCAAATAAACTTTAGGAATGATTTGCCTAGGTCTGTGATATGTTGGTGGTAGTTTGATAGGGATTGCACTAAATCTGTACAGCAATTTTGGGAGTATGGCCCTCTTTACATGTTGTTCTTCCTATGCAGGAGAAGAGAATATCTTTCATCTTTTGAAATCCTCTACAATCTCTTTTTTCAGAGTACTGCGATTTTGCATGAAAAGATATTTGACTTCTTTAGTTAGATTAATTCCAACGTATTTCATTTTCCTTAGTACTATTGTAAAAGATATTGTTACTATAATTTCCCTCTTGGTGTGTTTATTATCTGTGTAGAGGAATGTCATTGACTTTTGAGTACTGACTTTGTATCCTGCTATGCTACTGAATTTATGTATCAATACTAGTAGCTTCTTGGTGGAGTTATTTGGGTCTTCCAAGTAAAGCAATCATGTCATCTACAAATAGTGATAATTTAACTTCTTCTTTACCTATTCTTATTCCTTTTATTTCTCCCTCTTTTCTACTGGCTGTTGCTAATGTTTCCAAAACTATTGAATAGGAGTGATACTAGAGGACAACCTTCTCTTGTACCTGATCTAAGAGTAAAAGATTTCAGATTTTCCCCATTTAGAATTATATTAGCCTTTGGGTTTTCATAAATGGCTTTTACCAGATTGAAGGAGAGGCCTTCTATCCCAATTTTCTGTAGGACTTTGAACATGAATGAGTGTTGGACTTTGTCAAAAGCCTTTTCTGCATCAATTCAGATGATCATGTGGCTTTTAGTTTTCATTCTATTGATATAGTGTATTACAATTATAGATTTTTGAATATTGAGCCATCCTTGCATCCCTGGAATGAATCTTACCCAGTCATGGTGTATGATTCTTGATGATTTTCTGATTCTATTTGCTAGGATTTTATTGAGGATTTTTGCATCTATGTTCATGAGGGAACTTGGCCTGTAGTTCTCTTTTTTAGTTGTGTCTTTCCCTTGCCTCTTAGAATGATTTTGGGAAGACTGCTTCCTTTTCAATTTCATTGAAGAGTTTGAGGAGTATAGGACATATATCTTCTGTAAATTTCTTGTAGAATTCAACTGTGAATCCATCAGGACCTAGACTTTTTTTTGCAGGCAAGTTTTTTTATTACATCTCATATTTAATTGGCTGTTATTGGTCTATTCAGAGTGGTTATATGTTGTTGATTCAGTTTTGGTTATCTGTACCTTTTGAGGAATCTGTCCATTTCTTCTGTGTCTTCTGTTCTGTGAGCGCAAAGATTTCCGAAGTAGCTATTTATAATCTTCTGAATTTCCACTGGGTTTATGTTGATTACACCCTTTTCATTCCTTATTGCTTTTATTTGAATTTTTTCTTTCCTCTTTTTGATGAGATTAGATAGAGGCTTATCCATTTTATTTAATCTTGCAAAGAACTAGCTTCTTGATTTGTTAATTCTTTCAACTGTTTTCTTCGTTTCAATTGAGTTCATTTCTACTCTAATCTTTATGATTTCTTCTCATCTTTGGGCTCTGGGTTTGGTTTCTCTTCCTTTTCTAGATTTCGGAGGTGCAGCATTAGGGTGTTTAGTTGTCTCCATTCTGCTCTCCTAATGTGTGA
This sequence comes from Ctenomys sociabilis, assembly GCA_004027165.1. NCBI lineage: Eukaryota > Metazoa > Chordata > Mammalia > Rodentia > Ctenomyidae > Ctenomys > Ctenomys sociabilis. The sequence goes on along the minus strand of PVKA01044608.1, from coordinate 6,448 downwards.
GTTCAAAGCTATGATTTTCCCTCTGAGAACTGCTCTCATCACATCCCATAAACTCTGATATTTTGTGGTTGAATTTTCACTGAACTGTAGATATTGTTGAATTTGTTTAATTTCATCTGTGATCTATTGGTTGCTGAGTAGAGTGTTGTTTAGTTTCCATGTATTTATGGTATCTTTTTGTTTTCCTGTTTGATTTCACTGTGGTCAGATAATATGCATGGGATAATATCTGTTTTCCTGCATATACTTTAGCATGTCCTATGGACTACTATGTGGTCTATTTTAGAGAATGACCTATGTGCAGCTGAAAAAAATGTGTATTCAGCTGTGTTTTGGTGGAACACTCTGTATATGTCCACTAAGTTCATTTGTCTCAAACTCTTGTTCAGTTTTGTTACTTTTTTGCTAATTTTTTTTGTCTGGTTGACCTATCTTTTTGGGACAAGGCAGTGTTAAGGTCTCCTGTTAAGACTGGTATTTGATATTAGATTTTTCATGTCCATTAAGACTTGTTTTATAAAGCTGGGTGTTCTCGTGTTTGGTGCCTACATATTTATGACTGTTTCCTCTTCCTCTTGAATTTTTCCCCTAACTAGTATACAGTGGCCTTCTTTATTTTGCTTGCTCATTATTGGTTTGAAGTTGAGACTGTCTGAGAACAGAATTGCTACTCCTTCTTTTTGCTGAGGTGCTGGGACATGTAGTATTGTTTTCCATCCTTTGACTTTCAGCTGATAAATTTATTTTTGAGTTAAGTGTGTTTCTTGTTTACAGCATATTGTTGGTTTTTGTTTCCTAATCCACTGTGCCAGTGTACTTCTCTTAATTGGTGAATTGAGTCCATTTACATTGATGGTTTACACTGAAATGTGTTGACTTATGATTTACATGTTATTGCCCTGCTATTGTTTACTCCTTTTTGTCCTGTGTTTAATTGTTTGCCCAATTTAGTTAGGTGGTTCTGTTCTTGTTTGTGGAGTTCTGATCATTTTGGTCTCTCTCTAAAACAGCTTTCAGTAGTCTCTGAAGGGTTGGCTTTGTCATCAGGAAATTCCTTAGTTGTTCTTTGTCATGGAAGTATTTCACTTCTCCATTAAACTTGAAAGAGATTTTTTGCAGGGTGTAGTACTCTTGGCTTGAATTTGTTTTCATAGAGGATTTCAAGTACTGTGCTCCATGCTCCTCTTGCCTTCATGATTTGTGAAGAAAAGTCAGCTGTAATTGTGATGGCTTTTCCTTTGAATGTAATCTGCTTCTTTTCTGCAGTGGCTTTCAGTATGTTATTCTTGTGCTACTTTTCTAGGATCTTGACTATTATATATCTTGGTGTGTTTTTAATTGGGTTGAAGTTATTTGGCATTTTTTATGCTTCAGTTACCTGAATGTTAGATTGTTTCCTCATATTTGGTAAGTTTTCTGCTTTTACTTCTGTGCATATTTTTTTTTATCTTGTTTGTATTGACTCCTTTTTTCTCATTGATGCCTATTAGTCTTAAGTTGTTCATCTTTGCATCATCTTGCTTATTATGAATTATTTTTTTCTGCATCCTAGTTGTTTTTAAGAGATCTTTTCTCACCTTTTCACTAGCTGTAACAGTCTTCAAGATCTGAAACTCTGTCTTCACTTTCACTCAGTTTTGTAGACTTGTGATTGAGATTTTTAAGTCCTCTATATCTCTCTGACTCTGCTTCATGCGATCTATTTCTTTCCTGTATTGCTCATTCAAGGAATCCATCATTGTCCTAATCTTTATTTTTTTTATCAATGTCTTCTTTAGAGGCAGATATTAATTTTTTTACTGCAGAGTTTTTTTCAGGTTGGTTTTCCTCCATATGTTTCTGTATTTGATTCTTTACTTAAGATGCTATGAATTCAGATATTTCCTTTTTCATTTCAGAAATTCATTCTGTTTCAAGTTCTTCTATACCTTTCTGCTGATGCTTATTTACTTCTGATGCTATTAATTCATACATTTCAGCTGAGTTAGTGTCCCCTGCACTTGTTCTTGGTGGGCTCGAGGCCCCAGATTGCATTTTGCTCCTTCTCTTTGTCATTTCATATAGCTCTGACTTCTGACCTTTGGTGTAGAGCCTTCGTGTAGTTATAACCTCAGCACCTAATGAAATTTGGGTATAGATCTATTAAGTTTGAGTTTATCCAGTTATTCCTGGCTTGGGCCTAGCTCTTGTGTTCAGCTCCTTCCTGTTGCAGCCCTTGAAAGTGAACCTGTGGTGCCCCTCTGGCACAACGGTAAACCTGTGCTACTCCTCTGTTGCGCCCCTGGCCCAGAGAGTGTAAGGGAATGCAGAAGCTCTCCCACACACTAGCTGGACCTGGGCTTGGATGGATAGGAGGGGTGGAAGTTTCCCCAGAGGAGGGCTGAAAGGGTCTCAAGAATGCGGCAAAAGGACTCACTCAGGGGCTGGCCTGGGCTCAATCTGCCAGTGCAGAGGAGTGCAGGAACTTGCCTCCACACTCAGCCAGCCTGAGGTTGGCCTGGATGGGAGGGCTGTAGGTTTCCTGAGAGAGGGAGAGAGGGGGGCAGAAAGGGTCCCGAGAATGTGACAGCAAGACTCACTCAGGGGCTTGCCTGGACTTGATCTGCCAGGGCACGGGAGCACAGGAGCTCACCCCTACACTCACCGGGCCTGAGCTTGGGCCAAATGGGAGGGCTAGAGGTTTACCGAGAGAGCAGGGCAGAAAGGGTCCCAAGAATGCGGCAGCAAGACTCACTCATTACTGTCTCATCTTGGTGAAATCTTTGTTGACTGTATTCATAATTATCCCATTGATATTATTTGGCCCATGCATACTTAATTGTTTCTTTAGCTTTGTCTCTTCCAGACTCAGAGCTACCCACCTATCCAAGAAGAAAATGCCTGGTGTCTGTTGAGGGCGTTTAAATAGAAACTCTGGAGAGTGTCTCTAACTGCTGGTCAACAACAACCCCTTTCAGCCTAAAGAAGTCAGCATAGTCATCGCCCATTATTCCCTCACAGCAGTTAGGGTTACTTCTTTGGAGGGAGAAATGCTATAAGCAGGTGAGCTAGATAAAAATATTATAGACAGTGAGGCAAGGCTAGGCCATCAAAGGAGACAGTATGGAAGACAATATACCTTGCAACTATGAGAGAGACAGACACTCCTTCTGTGGGCCATACCTCAAGACAGAAGTACGAACAAATGCAGCATGCACCTCCCTAAGGATGGGCATCAGGGACTGATATTTTAAACAGGTATCAATCACTTGAAAAAGCCAGGAGTCACTGACCTACAAGAAGAATTCCTGTTCTGTATTCATGTATATGATTCACTTCCCCATTTGATTCTGATTTAATCCGTTTTACCTGAGCAATTAATTTTATTGGTAGGCCATAATTTTGTCCCACCCCATGTGCAAGTTCCCATGTTTTCCACCTTAGACTTGCCTCATCTCATGGTTTTGCTCTACAAAAGTCCCTAGCAAAAGACTCCTTGACAACCCACTTGGGTCCCCTTCTGGCCCTTTCTCAAACATAAACTTTCTTTACCCCACTAAATGTAATCTGCATTTAAAAATTAAAAGAATACTTTTGATAGAATTTATGGAATATTTGGACATAGTATGAGCATAGCCTTTTATTCCTTGGATAATTTTTAGTATCTGTTAATGAGCTTTTTCAAAATCTCTTTTCAATTGTCTTTATGCTCCAACTCATGCAAACTTTCTTTCTTTTTTATTTTTTATTTTATTGAAGTACAAATATCAATCAGACAGTTTTACTACACCTTAACAAGACAGATTCAATAAATTAATACATTGCAAACTGTTTTCATACTGTTTTGGTACTGTACAAGGTGCATACATGATATTATACTTGCAGACATTATTATAGTAGATGTCACTCAAATTAAGAGGGTAGCTGTTTACTTAATTTTTATACCTGAATTATATCAAAAATTCAATAATTATTTTCCTAGTGGATGACCATAGTACTAGAAGCCGACATAATATCCTGTCCAACTACCATTAGTGCAAATCTTGCCTCTCATAGGATTATGTAGAAGCACAGTGTTATCTATCCCAACTGTCCTGTCTATACACACATCATGATTTTTTCTTTCCATACCCCTTCTTTTGTCTACACCTGTCAAAGGTGGGCACTCCATTGACATTCAACTAACTTAGGTGCTTGAACTTGACAACACAATCCAACACAGTCCAGCATTCCACAACAATAGTGAGTTATTCAAAGAAGTTGTCGACCATAGCCATTTACAGCTCAGCTTAATATTATGGCCCCACGATGTATACTTCATTTTTATACTTTTCTGCTGGATGGTTAAGACCCAGATAGATCAAGACTTATATACCAACACATGTTTCTTATGAGGTCAGTGAAGTCCCCTCAGGGTTTATCTTGTAGTCCTGTACATTATTCTGTAGATCCTTTGTCTGTGTCATCCATGTAGATGAGTCACGGGCAATGCTTGACCAGTTTTCATGCAAACTTTCTTGCCACTTAACATATACATAACAATTTCACACAGTAATGAATATTAATACCTGTTAAGTACTTTGCCAAATCCCCACTTAAATAAACTTCATAATTACAAGAGCCAGTGTACCCAAATTACATAATTGCTCTTTTTTTCCAAACTTGGCACCCACCCCAACTAAAAACAAAAACAAAAAAAAAACTTTTAAGCAAGAATATTTTCTTGCTTTTTATTTTAAAGATGAAAAAAACCCACAGAAGTTCAAAATAAGATAATAGGAGAGTAACAATGGTTAATATATCATGTGTTATTTCTTTTAACTTAGAGGCTCAGATTATAAGATACATGCATCAGTAATTGACCCAAAAAAAAAAAAAAAAACATAAGAACAAATCATTTTTTCCAACGAACTAAAAGAAGTCAGTAGTATAACTATCTTATCTATCTTTTGTATATATTTTTTTATTTTCCTTTCCTTCTTTACCCCTTTCACCCACCTCAGTTCTTCTTTCCCCTTGAGCATTTTCTTTCCCTTTCACAATATCTATTGTCCACTTTGGGTCTTATTTACTTTTTCAGTTTCTTATAATAAGGAGACATATGATATTTACTTACACATGTAATTTTGATCTTTAGTTGTATACATTAACTTATTAAATCTCAAGTTTATTCAGCTATAAGCTGAATTGTACTCCATTGTATAAAAATGCATCCTTTTCTTTCATTCTGCAGTTTATGGACATTTGAGTTGTTTCAAAGAGTTAGCTATGACAAATTGTGAGCAATACACAAATTGTGAGCTGTACACATATATAAGTATACATATATCACTGTGGTATGATGCGTGTCATTATTCTGGGAAAATATCTAGAAAGGGAATAGCTGGGTCGAATGGGACTTCTAATCCTTGAGTTTAAAGGAATCTTCACACTGCTTTCCACAATGATTATACTAGTACACATGCTCAGTAATGTTGAAAAAGGTTTCCTTTTCTCACAACCCCATCAGCATTTGTTAGTGGTTGATTTCTTGATGATAGCCATTCTTTCTGGGGTGAGATGGAATATCAGTATTGTTTTTAATTCATACCTCTCAAATGACCATGATCTTGAACATTTTTCATGTACTTATTTGCCATTTGTATTTCTTCATCTGAGAAGTATGTGTTAATCCCAGATGCCCATTTTGGGATTGAGTCTTTGAATTGGGGAACCCTGATTTTTTTTCAATGGGAGGTAGTGCTGGGATTGAATTCACCTCTTTATATGTTCTAGATGGAAATCCTTTGTCTGAGGGACAGTTGACTAAAATTTTTCCTGTCTGGGAGCTTTGTTTTTGCTGTTAGTGATGCGTTTGAATGTGCAAAAACTTTTTAGCAAGCCGGGCGTGGTGGCGCATGCCTGTAATCCCAGCACTCGGGATGCTGAGGCAGGAGGATTGTTGTGAGTTCGAGACCAGCCTGAGCTACAAAGTGAGCTCGAGGCCAGCCTGAACTGCATAGTGAGACCCTGTCTCAAAAAGACAAAAAAAAAAAAAAAAAAAAAAAAAACTTTTTAGTGAGATGAGGTCTCAGTTATTGATTCATCATAGTACTTCCAGAGAAGTTCACTTTTTGTTCAAGAACTCTCTGCCTACCCCCTGTGACTTTAAGATTTCTACCTACTATCTCTTCCAGTAAATTTAATGTTACTCTTTCAATAGATCTTTGATTCATTTGACTTTTGTTTAGGGCATGGTGATAAGCATGGGCCTAATTTTAGTCTGGCATTTTTCCAGCACCATTTTATTCTTCCAATGAACATGTTTGACTCCTCTATCAAAGATAAAGTGGCTGAGTGTATTTGTAGTTGCCTGCATCTTGTGATGTATTCCATTGATCTTCAGGTCTATTTTTTGTTTTGTTTTGTTCTCCGTCAGTACTCTGCTGATTTTATCACAGTGGCTTTATAGTATTATTTCAAATCAGGG
>PVKA01044607.1:0-16061 GCA_004027165.1 Ctenomys sociabilis | reverse complement strand
AAAAAAAAAAAAAAAAAAAAAAAAAAAAATGTCAACAGAGCCCAAAGACAGAAATCACATGATTATCTCAATAGAAGCAGAAAAGGCTTTTGAAAAAGCTTAGGATTCATTCATAATAAAAAACAAAATACCCTACAAAAAATCAGAATTAATGGTTTTTAACTCAGTCTGATAAAAGCCTTCTATGACAAACCAATAGCCAACATCATACTAAATGGACAAAAGCTGAAAGCTTTCACTTTCAGATCAGGAACAAGGTAAGGATGTTCACTATCACCATCGACTATAGGTCTAGAAACTTTAGCTAGAGCAGTGAGACAAGAAAAAAATAATTGGATGAAAGATAAGAAAAGAAGACATTAAATTATCATTATTTGCAGATGACGTGATACTCTATATAAAGACCCCAAAACCTCTGCCAAAAGACTTCTATATTTGATAAGAAATGTAGTAGCATAGTTGGATTCAAAGTAAACATTCAAAAATCAATATCATTCCTGTACATAAATAAATCACTGAGAGAAAACTTAGGGAAACAACACCTTTCACAATAGCATCAAAAAAAGAAAGAAAAATACTTCACAATTAATCTAGCAAAACAAGTAAAAGAGCTGTACACTGAAAATTAAAGTACTCTAAAGAAAGAAGGTCAAAGAGGATATCCAAAAATGAAAAGATATCTCTTGCTCATGGATAGAAAGAACCAACCTTGTGAAAATGGTCACATTCTCAATACAGACACAGATTTAATGCAACCCTGATAAAAGTATAGTTAGCATACCTCACAGATCTAAAGAAAACATTGTTGAAATTTGTTTGGAACAATAAGAGACCTAGAATGGCAAAGACAATCCTGGGCAGTAAATGCAAGGCATGAGGCATCACAATCTCTGACTTGAAATTATACTACAAACCTACTGTGATTTAATCAGCATGGTACTGAAAAAAAATCTGAGGATCAAAGGAACAGATTATAAGATGCAGACACAACACAAAGGGTTCAAATGTGTACTGCAATAAAGATAGCCTCGTTGACAGATGGTGCTAGGAAAACCAGCTTTCCACATATCAAAGACTAAAAGTAGACCGATGTCTATCTCTATGCACTAAACCGAAGTCTCAGAGATCTAAATATCGAAACAGAAACACCAAATCTATTAGAAGACAGAATAGGCAGAAACCTTGAAGACACAGGGTTAGGCAGAGAGTTCATGAAAAAAAACCAAACTGCATGGAAAGTACTTGAAAGAATCAACAACTGGGATTTCATCCTATTAAAGTTTTTGCACATCAAATGAAATCACAGAGTGAAGATAAAGCCCACAGAAGTTAAATACTTTAGCAAACCATTCCTCAGACAAAGGATTTACATCCAGCACATATAAAGAACTGTAAAACATCAGGCCCCCCAAATTCAAAGACCTGCTCCAAAAATGGGTATCTGAAATCAATACGTGTTTCTCAGATGAAGAAATACAAATGGCAATATATGAAAATTAGTCATTCTAGAAATGCAAATTAAAAGAACACTGAGAAAAAAATCAATCAATAGCAAATGCTGGGGCAGGCTGTGGGAGGAACCCTTTTCCACTGTTGGGTGGGAGTGTGTCCTGGTACAACCACTGTGGAAATCAGCATGGAGATCCCTCGAAAAGCTGGGATTAGAAGTTCCATTTGATCCAGCTGTCCCCCTTCTTGGTGTTTCTCAGGAAGAATTTAAATCATACCACAGTAATATATGTGCACCCATATTATAGCAGCATAATTTGTAATAGCTAAATATTGGAAACAACCCAAATGTCCATCAACCAAGGAATGGATAAAAAAGATTGCATATTTTATACAATGGAGTATGTTCAACTATAAAGAAGGATAAACTCAAGGCTTTTATAAGCAAATGGGTGCAACTTGAGACCATATTCACATGTGAAATAAGACTTGCATGTGTAAACTTTGTATTGTCCCTATGTAAGATATTGAAAGGGTAAATAAGATTCAAAATGTACAGTAAATTTTGTGAAAGGAGAAGAAGCTGCTCAAAATGAAACAACACCTGGAATAGGGGAAAGGAGAAAAGGAGAGAAAATATATATACATACATTTATATATGTTAAGATAAATTACACTGTTAGTTTCTGTTAGTTCATTAAAAACTATTTGTTTAGGGGGACCAGTGAGATGTCTCAGTAGAATAAGCACTTCCCTAACAAGCGCAAGGACCTGAGTTCAATCCCCGGTCCTGGAAAAAAAAAAAAAACTGTTATTTTTATATTGTTTGATTAATTTTTAATGCCTATATCTTCTATTCTGAGCAACTACTTTGAAGATAAAAATATGTAATATATTAACCATTGTTAATCTCCTATTGTTTTGAAATTCAATATCATTGTTTTTATTGTTTTTTTTCTCTTCAAAATAAAATAAATTAAAAAGAAAAAAACAATGAGATCATGTAGGACTTTCCTGCACTTGAAAAGGCATTGGAAATTTCCAAGTAAAGAAATAACATGATTTGAATTAGATGCTTTAAATATTATTCTGGTTGATGTGTTGGAAACATAATGAGAGCAAGTGTAGAAGCAGGGAAACCACTGAAAAGATTAATAAAATAATCCTGGAGACATGTGATGGGTTGGACTATAATTGTTGACCAGGAAAGTAGTGACAAACTGTCAGAATTTTGCATATGCTTTAAGCTACCCCTAGCATGTTTTGCTGATAGATGGGATGTGGGATATGAGAGGCATAGAATGGTAAAAGGTGACAATGTTTTGTACTATGGACAGATAGAGTTGCTGAAATAGAAATGGGGAAGATCCTTAGACAAGGAAATTTGGATAAAAGATGAATTCAGCTTTGGCTATGTTTAGCCTCAGATATTTGTTGGCTCAAGGAAGACTGTCAAGTAGATAGTTCCAATACAAAGTCAAGACAGGTTCTGGCTAGGGGTAAAAATTATGAGGTCATTTGTATATAAATAGAATCTAAAACTTGGCTTCATTGATAACATCCACCAAGAATGTTTGGTAATTATTAAATCCTCATCAGGTTTTAAGAGAAAATAATGGAGCTAAAGACTCTCTACTCCCCAGTAATTCAAATTAATGTTTTAATTTGAAAGCATAAAATAGCTGATAAAGTAGAAAGGAACTCCAAGGCAAAAATTTGGAGACATCAGAGACATGAATCCAGGACTTGAAGCTGATTTTACCTGGTATGTTGTGAAGCTGAGCAATGCTTTTGGCATCTTCATGGGGCTAAGGGAGAAACACTAGAATCTGTGGCTCCCTGAAGGCAAGAACTTAGGCTTTCAAAGGAAGACACCCTGTGAAGAAAACAGACACGTATGCAGATAGCAGCCTCACTGCATCATTTGGAAAGCTCAGAAAGCCTTTGTCTTTGAACTTGAGTAAAAATGGTTCCAAACTACAAGTGCCCCCACATAACTGGCTGAAATAAGATTTTCCATAAGAGAAAGCATTATTCTAAGGCTCAAATTACTTCCATAAATAATTTCAAATATACAGCATCCAGCACATAAACTATGATAACCAGGCACACAAGTTCACAAAATAGATTTGCACTAACAGTGGTTGGACAAGATATTATGTCGGCTTCTAGTACTATGGACAACCACTAGGAAAATAACAAGGTAGAAAGTATTAATTATTGAATCTGTGATATAATTCAGGCATAAAAAATAAAATAAGTAAACAGCTACGCTATCTTAATTCACTGATTAGAGACATCTGCTATAATAAAGTCTGTAAGTATAATATCATGTATGCACCTTGTATGATAGCAAAACATTATGAAAACAGTTTGCAATGTATTAATTTATCAAATCTGTCCTGTTAATTTGTCTTGAAGCTGGCTCATTGCTATTTGTTCTTCAGTAAAATAAATGTAAAAAAACAAGTTCACAAAATACCATGAATGTTTAGATGGCAAAATAGCAAGTAATAATAACATTGGCTAAAGAGAGTAAGAGCCAGGCACGGTGGTGCACATCTGTAATCTCAGATACTCAGGAGGCTAAAGCAGGATGATCAAAGGTTCAAGGCCAGCCTGGGCAATTTAGTGAGACTCTTATCTCAAAATTGAAAATAGGCATTTGTAGAAAGTGGGGCAAGAGGCCTACAAGTTGGCCCCCAGCCTGGACAGTTTAGCAATTTAGTGAGACTCGAGCTCAAAACTTTGTTAAATGAGAAAAACAGGTGAAGGCCTGGGGATTAAGTTGAGCATGAAGATCCTGGGTTCCATATCCAGCACCCAAATAAATAAGCAAAGGCATGAGATGTAGCACCCTGGTGGAATGCTTCCCTAACATGCTCAGAGCCCTGGATTTGATCCCCAATCCCACTACACAAAACAGAGAGACAGAGACAGAGAGTTCAAATAGATATGAGGTAGAATTTAAAGATGAGGGTATAATAACCGTCATAAACTTTATATAAAAACATCATTTATTCATGTGTCATATAATAGGCACCCAGTTTCACATCTACTCCCTTATCTGTACTTGTATACATATATCCTACTTCTTTTCTTAGAGTCCTCAGCCTTTATCTCTAGCTCAGCATGCCTTGAGAGAAACTACAAAGTGCATATCCATTTACTACTGTGTAACATAATGCATTAATTCACAACATTATACCCCATGCAAGGGTTTGCTTCATAAAAACCTTTCACAAAAATATAATAATAATAAAACAAAAAAACAGTATTACCTCACACAGTTGGAGAAAAGTATTTCTTAGAAGAAAAGAAGTGTGATTTACTTCCTTTGATAAGATTGGAAGACTGCATTAGATTCCAAAACTCCAGGTTCTATAAATTTTAAAATATTAAAAATTCTGATGAAAAGGGACTAAGAAGGATTGGTGTCCTCCACCCTTTCCTCCATTTATCAGTAGAGCAGTGCTTCTCCAGATGTGGTCCCAAACCCAGAATTAAATATTGGTCCAAATGCAGACTCTCTAGCCCCATCTCAGACTTAATAAATCAGCCACTCTGGACTTAGGGCCCAGCTTTGAGTTTTGACAGATAGTTTGACACATGCTGAAATTTGAAAACCACTGGAACAGAGAACATACCCTAACCTTTGCGCTGTCAATTCAGTAAGTACACACTCTGTGTGATTAGGTGACTATCGAAAGGGAGAACACTCAAAGATGTTTTTGGATTTCAGAGGAAGCCCACAGGGAACTAGAGAAATTTTGCTGTGGTGCAAAGATGAAATGGAGAAGGATTTTGACCTATTGTAGAAATTTTTGTCTTGCCTTATTTTTTTGGTGGGAGAGAATTCTATTTACTATAAGTATTTTTCATGGAAATACATTATCTAACTTTCTACAATTAAAAGGGGGATGTCACAAATTTCATAATTTTTAGTTTGACAGAATAAATGTATCGTATATGTATCTCTTTCCAAACTGGAGCACTTAGAAGTTTCCAATTTATTCATTTCATTGTTGTAATAAAAAATATGAATATATTCAAATATCCACAGTATTGCACAGTCCTAGTATAAATACACCTTCCTGTAAACACTCTACTTACCCTTAAATTTGATTTATTTGTGGGGAAGTTACAGAAGTTGCAGTGCAAATGCCCTCTCTTTTAGATGAAAGCCTGCCTAATCCAAAAATTCCTTTATGTCTAGAATAGGATCCTATTTCAATATTCTGTGTCCGCTATTCTAGAATTAAGATATTAATGTGGCGCTTTTCAGTCCGAGTATTTTCTGTAGTCTGACTTAGGCTCCATTTTAGGGTCTTGGAGAGACTCAATGGAGGCAGAAATTGGCAGGATTATGATGGCATAAAAACCCAGCTTTTCCCACTTATGAGTCCAAAGCAGAAAGCACAAAAATGATGAGCATTTAATTATACATTTATCTTTCTTTAAAAAAGTGTTTTCTTCATTTTATTTTAATCATCACTATTATCTATAAAGATATATTTTTCCTTAGAGAGACTGTTTCTTTTGAGACAAGTACCTCCCTATGTAGTTCAGGCTGGTCTTGAACACTATATAGTCCAGGCTGGCTTCAAATTCAAGGCAATCCTCTTGCTGCAGCCTCTTGAGTGCTGGGATTATAGTCATGGGCTGCCATACTTGGCCTGAGGTTATTTCTACTTTTAATGAAATCTTTGTGTTAGATTTCTAGCAATGTAAAACAGAAATATACACCAATTAACTTCACAAATATACCTCATTAACTTTAACTTTATAATACTTTTATTTGAGTTCATCTTATCTCCAGTAGGAAGCAGCAAATTCAGCCATTCTACCATCTTAATTAAAATTATCAAATACACTTAAACTGCATCCATTTTACAGAATGCATAGAGCTTTCATCCATCCGCTTAATGTCAATATGCTTCTAAGCTTCTAAGCATCTTAACAGAGAAGACTATGATAATAAAATTTGTATTATGACATGCATCACAGTTTAGCATGGCATTTAAGTAACTTTGTGTTTTACCATAAATTAATAGGAAAATACTGGATTGATCCTAATCTTGGATGCCCTTCAGATGCCATTGAAGTTTTCTGCAATTTTAGTGCTGGTGGTCAGACATGTTTATCTCCTGTTTCCGTGACAAAGGTATGAATTGAATTTTAGAAAATATGTGATAGTATGTTACACAATACCCATAAATAATTATTTTGAAAATTCTGCCACTTTAGTTATAAATTTTAAGAACAAAATCATGTGTCCTTTATGCTAGACCATATATAAGAAATATATTTTTAAACCACAGTATATCTTGATGTTTGCTTTGTGGATTTTTTGCCTTTCTAATTTTATTTGTACATGCCTGCAGTGCATCATGGGAAGTTGTTAACCATACAGGATATATCTCAGCTCTTGTTTTCATCCATACCAATCTACAACTCGCCTCCTCCCTCCATCCCTTGCTTTACAGCTTGGCATATTCTAATGAGCATAATTTTTAAATTCTTTTAAAAATTATGAAATGTATGTTATGTTTTGATAAATACACATATATTACAAAAGTTCCTAAGTAGCTATAATTTGGTAATCAATAACCAGTTGCCAAAGTTTTGCTGAAAATTATATCATCATCACTGAACTTTGCCACAAAAGCTTCCAGTTTTGGTGACTTGGCATATCAAAATCTCCTGTAAATATCCACTGATTTTTATTTCAAATGCCAAGTATAGTTCAATAAATCAACTATTTAGAATGAAAATAAGGTACTTTAGTTTAACACTGGGCGTTAAAACAAGTATTGATAAAGCCTAACCCTAGTTCTACTTATAATATATGTTAAAATCGAAGCTACATTTGTTTCTTTTCTGCTTAAACCAGCTTGACATGGTACCAAGAATATTTTTCTCTTTGGCAAAGAATTGATACATGGCCTGTCGCAAATTCTGTCCACCTTAAAAGGCAGTAGCTAAAATGTGTCTCTAGCTGCTTATTGTTGAATGAACCTCTCCTTTTTTAGTCATTTTCTTCACTGTTTTGTTTTAAAAGCTATGCACCATTATTACGCTGAAACAGACAGAAGGATTCTTCCATCCCAAGGAAACCATGTACCTCTAACAAAGAGCAACATGGTAGTTCCACATCCAAAATATCCACATCATACTCCAACACCCCCTGGAAGTTGCCCCAGAACTTTGATTTGGCTTATCATATAAAGGGGTTGGCGAAGAGGAGAATATTGTGCCAGGGACATAGGCACCATTAGAGAGCTGCCGTATGCCAGTTCTCTCTGTGATTTGCATAGGTTCTTCCATTTTTCCTTTCCATAAACTCAACCTCAGGAAGACTAGAAATGAGGGGTCTATTCTAATGCTGCACTGTGAACCAGAGGGCCTGCTCTGTGCAGGCACTAAGCGAGGTAAATTACATTTGTCACTTTTAGTATTCATCACACCCTGCTTTACCAACAAGGAAACTAAGGATCAGAAGGCTGAATACTTTACATATTTTTAATCTCTAAAAATGAAGGAATATAACTTTCTTAAACATAATGATCTAGATGGAGAGATAGCTTAGTGGCATAAGCACCTACCTGGCAAGCTCAAGGTTCTGAATTCAATCCTTAGTTCTCCCCATATTTGAGGTTACATGCCCCTCTGACTTTTGCTCTCTTTTCCTGTGATTTGTAATTTTTGTTGTTGCTTCTTTTTTTCCATTACCTGATCACTGACGCTTTTCTAATTTTATGCTTGGAGATTAATATAAATTCCTCAGTAGAAACTACTCTGTCCACTTATAATATGGCTATATCCTTGCTTGAGTAATGCTAAGACAATGATAATAATAATGTCTAGAACTATCAAAAACTTTAACTTGCCTATCTGAACCTGTAAAATATGCAAACAAACCCCTTAAGTCGTATTTTCTCCTATGTTGTTCATTTAATTAAGTAACACTCATACATTCATTCATGCATTCAATAAATATTTATTGATTACTCATTGTATGACTAGAACTTCTTTAGGGTCTGTCATCATAAAAAAATAAGCTTTCATTCTTGTCCATAAAAGCTGTCATGGTCAAAATTACTCAAATTATTACAATCTGTAACTTAGCTTTGGAAACTCACACAAGAAAATCTTAAATGAAGGTACAAATGTAATTTCAGATTTTTATGTGAAAATATTGAAGCACTAATCTAAAATAAATTATTTCATCCAATAACAAAAACAATTATGGTTTTTTTTTTTTTTGAAAAAAAATTTTTTTTTTTTTGAAAAAGCAGAGATTTTTTCCAAACACTTACCAGCACATCACTGACTAGCATTTAAATTCTAAAAAAAAGTAGCTGTCCTGGGCTTCCTTTCAAGGGCTTTCTTACATTTCCCCAAAGTAGAAGTTTCAAATTTGCCACGTCTTCTAACCCCTGTTTTTCTCTATTGCATTAGTTGGAGTTCGGAGTTGGGAGAGTCCAAATGAACTTCCTACATCTGCTGAGCTCGGAAGCTACCCACACCATCACCATTCACTGTCTGAGCGCCTTGAGGTGGACAAACACGCAAACAAGCGGCCCGGGAGTGCCTGTTGCTTTCAAGGGCTGGAATGGGCAGGTTTTTGAAGAAAACACTGTACTGGAACCTGAAGTGCTTTCAGATGACTGCAAAGTAAGAAAACAACAATTTTTGATTGTTCAGTATAACATGGATAAAACTATAAAATTAGAAGACTAAGAGTTTAACTACAATCTCCATACAGATGGATAGTAAATTTTAATGTTTCTAACTTAATACAGTGCATTTTTTTTTTTTGCTCAGTCATTTGTTTATAGCATGTTAGCTTTCGTTATGCCATCTGATTACTCCTAGATATTTACATGTAGAATAAGTGTTAATATGTATGTTTCCCCCAGAGGAAATAAATATATCTGGATGGATATATTCATAGGCATAAATATTTCTAGATTAGATTTTCTAGGTATAGTGTATAAATTCCTTTCATGATTTTATATTTTATATTTCATTACTATGAATTTATATTTCATTCCTGTATAGACAGGTTATAGAGATAAGTTAGTATTTTTTTCATTTTGCCAGATTTTATACAAATAAACATAGATATAATTGTAGATGGCCCTACTTAGTATTTGAATTATAGTTAATTTTTATTATTAAAATTAAATAATGCCATGAAAAATCTGTTATTTTTAAAACACTGTTTTATAGAGCAGGTGTTAACAAGTTACAATCAGTAGATTAAGTCTGGCCCACCAGCGATCTTTAGAAGTAAAGTTTTACCACACTCACTTACAAATCTATGGCTGACATCACACCAGTTGAGGACATGTGACAGACACAATATGGTTCCTAAAACTGTATCTGCTCCTTTAGTGAAGAGCTTGCCAACCCTCCCTAGAGAGAATAAAGTCTGTTTTATCAATAGAACTCACTGCTCTATGAAGCCTCTGATCTATTTAGCATCATTTACCATTACCAGAAGATTGTACTTTTCATAATGTTTCATTCCCAGAGAAATAGTGCTTGAGTATTTGAAAAATCAAAGATAAAATAGTCAAAAGTATATCACTTCTATTCTCTGTATTTGAAGAGATCAATATCACCAACAATATCAGGTAATATTTGCAGTCTTTTCCAAAAAAAATCAGTGACTCACTCATACCTCTGAGACATAATCCAAATTTTTCACCTCTATTCAGCACTTAGGACAACCAGGCCCTCATCTACTTTCCCAGGCTGGGCTTTGCTGGCAGTCTAAACTGTGGTCAAACATATCAACGCTGTTTATTATTAGATACATGGCCATGGATTACACATGTTGTGTTGTTTCATTGTAATAGCATAATAAATAATTAGTCCCATTTCTAGGTAAAAATCAGAAAACAACAAGGGCACTTGCTTGAAGTCATATACCTCATTAGTGGAGAGGCAGAAAAAGAGTCTCAGGTATGCACTGCTCCAGAGCTCGAATCTGTACTGCTAACCCAAACATTAACGTATGGGTTAATCTTCAACCCTGTGACATAGGTTTTTATTAATCCCCTTTAATTGTGAGGGAAGTGGTCAGATTTGGAGTTCTATTAAAATCTGCTCCAGGCCAAAGTCTGTGTCTTTAACCCCAACAACAACCATGTATTTTGCCATCTGTTTTTTTGATTTTAGCTTTTGGTTTTTGAGGGTTTTTTTTTTTTTTTTTGATAGGTATCTATTTTCTCTATGCCTTTTTTCCTCCTCAAATGCTCTTCTCTATATCTCAAGTCAAGTAAAAATTTTAAGCGTACTTTAAGACCTACTAAATCTAAGCTCTCAATTTTCATTACGCATGTCTTGACAATTCTAGCTAGAAATAAGGAATTTAGGCTGCACTGTATATATTACTTACCTTACATGGTCTTGTATTATGGTTGTTGATATTTTGGACCCCTCCAACTGGATTTATAAGTTGCTAGAATTTAGAACCCAGAACCAGCTTATTCATCTTTATATTTTATTTTTGCAGTGCTGTAGAACTGAAAATTACATCTTACTCAGGTGCCCTAAGTATACTTAGCATTAATAAATATTGCTTGAAAAACTTAATGGCTCTAACAGTGTCTCACATAAAGAATTACAGACCTAGTTATCACAACAAACATTAGACAATTTATCTTCAGTGAACTTCAATAGTCTTAGCTTCAAAAATTAATTTGTATTTTAAGAATTCTAAAGTTTCTTTAAATTTTAAAACTCATATGATAATTCTGTAAAAAAGTAAGTGAACAAATTTCTTACTAAAAAGTTCCAAAAGACTAGTCAGTTATTTTTATCTATCTTGTCTTACTGAATCTGCATCCTGGGACATTGTACAACATGTTCTGTTCCCTAGAATTTATTGGAAATGATAGAATGTACACTAAGAAAGCAGAAAGGTCTGGAAGAGGGGAAAAAAAAAGAGGGAAACCATATAGATGGAGAATTATGGAGTAGAAGAAAACTAAAAATGATTCAGCAGTTCTAATTTAACCACTTCAGCCTCAGGCAATTCTGAATTTTTCCTGCTGGAAGTACAGAGAGGCATTCTTTCACCCAAGAAAAATGTTCATCCAAAGATCATCCACAAATACAGAAACAGAGAACAGAGAAGCACTGCTCATATTAGAGGTACAACAGTCTTTTAATGCATACCTGGTCCAGCAATCCTCTGCTAACAGAAATAGAAGCCTGATATGAGCATCTGGGTGTGAAAAATCAGAATCAATAACTTCATAGAGAATGGAATAAGCCTGTATTTCTAATTATTAATAGTAATTATTACTATCATTAGCACTAATCCCTAATCACACATTTTCTATAAAAATCACCATCTACTGAGAATCACTGCTAATGCAAACAAGTCTGAAAGCATTTATTCTTATTTTACAGATTCAGGATGGCAGCTGGCACAAGGCAAAATTCCTTTTTCACACTCTTGACCCTAATCAACTTCCAGTGATCCAAGTACAAAAACTTCCTCATCTCAAAACTGAACGAAAGTATTACATTGAAAGCAGTTCTGTATGCTTTCTCTAAAGTCTTTGGATTAGTTGAAATTTCATGCTATTGGTCATAATTGCTGCAGAGGGAAAAATATAGACAGAAAAATACCATCACTTTTGAAATGCATGGAATAAAGACATTGGCTAACTCTTCAAGAATCTCAGGAAGAAAAGCAAAGGCATTGTTAAAGGACTCTCATTGAGAATAAAAGTATTTTATTCTTAGATTAAAAAGTATATGGATCGGAGCTTTGTTAGAGAATTCCCTAGAACGAGAAATTTATAAACATGGAATTCTTCAGGGTATCTTTATTTTTTGACTGAGAACAATGTACCCGTTAGACAGCTGGAGATGCAGGGCACTGTGAAGCAATACTGGCTAATGCTTCCAAAAGTGCAATGCTTCTGTCTACAAGTTGCAAGCACGGCCTAATGGCTTACCTTCCCAAACACTAAGCTGTATGCAAGTCCCCAATGGACATATACATCTTAGCCGGTGGTACACTACCTCTTACATGTTGCCTCTTTGTGTTGCTTGGTGCTCTTTCTAAAACATGGTGCTTGTGGCTTTTGTAGACTGTTTTATTTCTTTTTTCATCTTTGTCATTAACAGTGTATGTACTGGTTACATCAAAACACGTTTCGATTGTTCGTACTTGTTTTAATTTGTTTTGGTCACATAATAACAAGTAAAACAATTATTTATATGGTCCCTGGTTTCTTTTAAAGTGCTCTTTGTACATAAAAGTCAAAGCTAGCAAACTGTGCTTGTACACAAGAGAATTGGGAGGTTTCTTTTGTGTGTGTGTTATTTTAAAAGTGTTGTAAAAAATATTTTCGGCCAACTACACCCAGTAGTAGGTTTGGGTTAGAGATTGGGGGACGTGATATTATTTTAAAAATTCATGATCATCTGAGATGACACTTTATATAAACATATATATATATATATATTTGTAAAGTTTTAATTCTGCAAATCCTCTGAAAATGCTGCTGTTTTAAATTATAAAAACTTTATATTTCTGCTTTGTAGAAATTACATGTTTTGTAGAGTTTTTTTATTACTCATTGATCTTGTTTCACTGTTCTTAAGTTTAATGTTAAAACTTAATAGAATCTATTTTGTCAATTGTTAAAGCAACATCCAGGAAAAACATCTGTTACCACTCAAAAAAGATTTACCTATTTCAATCTTCCCGTTGTCAGAGAAACATTAGTTCAATATTAAAATAAAAGTATTATACCTCTTGCTATATAGAAAAGCTTGCTGGATTATAAAAATCTTTAGCCACAGAAAACCAAACTTACATATGTATAATAAATACGTGTTTTAAGTCATTTTTGGTGATATCTGTTCCTCTTGTTATATTACTATATTAATGCTAGGCCCTCTAGCATTACCGTATGTGCTATGTATATTTACATCACTTAAAATGTCTGTTATGTGCCAACAAAAATATAGGGCCTATTTTTTAATAACTTGAGTCATAGCACAGAGATAAACACTCATATATATGGTCACATGATTTTCACCAAGGGCAGTAACACCATTCACTAGAGGATTATGACTATGTTTTCCACAGTGATGCTGGGAAAAATATATATCCTCCAAAAGAATGAAGTTGGACTTGTAAAATGATATACAAAAATTAACTCAAAATGTCATCAAAGATCTAAATGTAAGAGATGAAACTGTAAAACACCAAAAGCTGAGCATCACATTTCTGATTCCAAAAGTTTTATGAAGCTACTACAATCAAAGCAGTTCCCAACTGGCATAAACACAAATGTAGACCAAATGAAGCCAGGTTCAGTGGCATATACCATTAATCCCAGCTTCTGGGGATGCTGAGACCCACAGGATGATCACAAGTTCAAGACCAGTCTGAGAAACTTAGTGAGAACCTGTCTCAAAAAATAAAAAATAGTTAAAGATTAACTCATGTGCAACACCCCAGATTCAATCCCAGGACAGAGAGGGAAGAAAGGAGGGAAGGCAAAAAAAAAAAAAAAAAAAAAAAAAAAAAAAATAGTAAAAGAAGAAGGGGAAGGAGAGGAAGGGAAAAAGAGAAGGAGTAAGTTGTTTATAACTTAACAAATAATAAGCAACTCAGCTCAAAACATGGGCAAATGACTTGAACATGTTTCTCCAGAGAAGATACAGAAATGACCTATGGATCGAAAGATGTTCATTAGCAGGCTAGGGACATGGCATGGGACCCAGCACTTGCCTAGCACGGGCAAGCCTCTGGATTGGATTCTCAGCAGTGAATAAAAATGTTTAAATCACTAGTCTCCAGGGAAATTCAAGTCTAAACCACAATGAAGTACTACTTTTGTGGTAGAACACAAAGATATACTTGGTCTTTGTCCCCAGAGGTGGCATGTCACCTAAAATCCTTGGAATTTCTTGAGTACATTTTACTTACAGTTAGCCCCCTTTCAATTACAAGTGGACTTAGAGGGTCCCTTAAGTAACCTCAGGATAGGGAAGATCTCCAGAAAATCCAAGTGACTAGAGTTGGAATTTTCAGTATCACCTCATACTTCTGGGCAGGGGAGGAAGGCAGGATTGGAGACAGAATTCTATTTTTTAAGTTTTTTTCTCTTTGGACGGTATTTAGGATTGAACCCAGGACCTTTGTACTATGCTACACCTTGAGATTTTTTTAGGCTTGGTTGATTGATTGATTGATTGAGATAGTATTCCACTATTGCTCAGGCTGGGCTCAAATTTGGGATCCACCTGCCTAGGCACCCTCAAACATCCTCAAACACTGAGCTTTATGTTTGATGAATACATCTAATTCTATGATAGAGACACACAGGTCAGGTATGGAAGATTGGCCCACCCCAACAATAACTTGGCTATGCATCTCATCGAATGTATTGTTCCCGAATTGCATCTTCTATCATAAATAAGGAAAATAATTCAAGTCTATTTCCTGAGTTATTCTAGTGAACTGTTGAACCTGAGGAGGGAGTTGTCGGAGCTCCCCATATGTAGTTGACGAGACAGAATTACAGATGGCCTGGAATTATCAATTGGTATCAGAAGTGGAGACTTGTGACACTGAACCTGAAAGTCTCTGGAATCTAATGCTGACTTCAGGTAATTGGTGTCATATATGATTGGATAAGCAAAATGGTGTCTGGAGAACTGAAGAATTGGTGGTTAATGTTGGGCAACACCTTAGCTGTCCATTTATTTATAAAAATAAATAAGAAAAACAGGAGTATGTGAGGATATGGAAAATTTGAAAAAACTTGCACAAAACTAATAGGAATGAAAATTCCATAGCCATAGAAGAAACTATAAAATTACCATATCACCCAACAATTCTATTTCTAGGTATACACTCAAAAGAATTGGAAGCAGGAACTCAAGCCAATATTTGCATACCATTTTTCACAACAGCTCAGAGGGGGAAACAACCCAAATGTTAATCAACAGATGAATGAATAAACAAAATATTGTCTATTACACATTTAATAGACTATCACTGAGCCTTAAAAGGGAGGTACGTCTAAGGTATGTTAAAGCTAGGTGAGCTCTGAAAACTGCTAAAGTGACATAAGTTCCAAGGATACTTGAGCCCTCCAACTAGACAAGATGAGCAAAGCTCACCCTCTCGAGCTGAAAAATGAAAATGAATGGTGGCAGGCATGTCCAAGGAATATTGTGAGGATTTGATCCCTTCATGAATCTTGTGATAGATGAACGTGTGGAGATGGCTACCAGTGGGCAACAGAACAACATTGCATGGTGGTAATATGAGGAAATAGTATCATGTTGGAAGCCTTGGGGCGAGTTTAAATAATGACTGCTCAGCAGAAGAACTCACACCCCTCGGGCAAGCACTACTGTCACTGACTGAAGATTGGCTCATACACATTTTCATATATTAAATTTTTGTTAAATAAAAAAATAATAAATTAAAAAATAAAAAAGTGACACAAGTCAGACACAAAAGAACAAATCTGTATAATTCCAACTATATGAGGTACCAAAAGTAGACAAATTTTTTTTTTTTTTTTTTTTTTTTTTTTTTTTTTTTTTTTTTTTTTTTT
>PVKA01044606.1:0-16055 GCA_004027165.1 Ctenomys sociabilis | reverse complement strand
CTATGTGATATAAACATGGACTAAGAAAAAATAAAATGAAATAAAATAAATCATATGTATTGCAAATATGTACTAATAAAGAATAAACATATTTTTTGAAGTTCTCAAATTTACTGGTGCCTGAAATATTTTCTAATGCATGCCTTCTAAATTATTTTTCTGTATTTCATATCTGTATTATCCTTTATCCTGTAAAATATTAAAAAATATACCAATCACAGCAGAATCTAGATACAAGATACAAATGGGAAATGATTAGGGTCTGAGATTCGCACTTGCACCTTCATCTTCAGTCGTGATGGGTACAAGCCCTAAAATACTGATTCTAGTCCTTCACTTAAATTTTAGTGTTGTGAGGGGACCAGGGAGATGGCTCAGTAGAATGAATGCTTCCCTGGCAAGCACAAGGGTCTAAATTCAATCCCCAGTTCTGCCAAAAAAAAAGAAAAAAGAAAAAGTCATTTGAAACTTCAGTGTTGTGGTTTGAATCCACTCAATCCCTGTCACATAAGAAACACTCTGCTATGAAAACTTCCTTTCTTACTGAAATTGGATGTTCCGAGTTGAGGTTTAATATCCACCATCTCCCACCAAGGACATACTAAAGTCATCTGCCCTCTTCCCAGATAGTGTCTCTGTGTCCCCTTAGCAGAAATTATTAAGTTCTTGTCCAGTTATGAGAGCAACAGATGTATTTTAATCCATATAAACAAAAAAAACCAAACTGTTATCAGCCTCTAACTGACCCACTCATTACCTCAGAGTTGAGATACAAGTCATATTTCATTTTGTTTATACACTCATGGTAGCTAGCTAATTTTTTAAAGTAATTTACATCTACTTCCTCTTATTAGATAACTTTCCCCTTTTTGTAGTCCTAGTAGACAGTTACTAATTCACTGTTTTCTCTTGGGATCTATTCTTTTTTCAATTCTCATATTTCTGGTGCTCTAATATCCTGAAACAGCAAAGTTTCCAAAAGTGACTAACACAACCTCAATTGTGATTCATATAACAGAAAAATTATTTTCAGAAATTTCTTAAACATTTAGTGTCGTTCTTCAAATTAATTCTAATATAAAAGTTTGATGTATAAAACAGAACACCGGGCCAAGGAGATGGCTCAGTAGAATAAGCACTTCCCTGGCAAGCGCAAAGGCTTGAGTTCACTCCCTGGTTCTGCCAAAAGTAAATAAATAAATAAAACAGAACACCTTTGTTTTCATAAGTGAAAGAACCAGATAGGTGAGTCTGTGGTTATTCTTAATCTCAGAGCCTGCCTTTAAATTCCTTTCCAGAAATCTAGGCATCTGTAGACCACATTTTGAAAACACTTCTGTTAAAAGAATCTGAATTGTCTACATACTATATAGATAAAGAGATGTAGAGATAAATTTTTTGTTGTAATGTTTTTTCATTAATTCTATATTTATTTATTCATTTAATTTTGAATATTTATATCTATCCTGTCATGGTGCAATTACAAATGAAGGCAGAATTTATCTCTACATCTTTTTATCTATATGGTATGTGGACATCAAATTTTAGTAAGGAATATGGTTAAATGAAGAAAGAGAAACAGGAGAAACTAGCTAAAATAAGGTAAAGTCTGAGTCCAGTATCTCATAAGAAAAAGCAAAACTTTCACCAGGGGATATAGCTCAGTAGTAGAGTATGAAGTCAGCATGCACAAAACCCAGGTTCAGCCCGCAACAACAAAATAAAAAACAATTTTAATAAAATAAAATTTAAAAAAAGAAAAAAATTGAAATCTCTTAACTTGGTAATACTGAATAAACCTGGAATAAAAATATTGAAAACAAACTTGAGAAGTTATCATTTCACTAAGAGGCAATAAGAACAAAAATTCAAATTATTACAGAGGAAAAACAATGTTAAGAACAAAGAATAAAAGTTCAACCTAAGAATTATAGTTATTGAAAGAAAAAAGAGTCAAAAATAAAAAATTAAAAATGAGCAGAAGCAGTGATTTCTTTGAAATAAAAAAATAGGAGTCCTCAATCTATAAAAAAGCAAAAGTTCATGTGTTCTAGGAAGAGTTCATAGGAAACACTCCTAGAAATGAAAAGATAAGTATTTCAGCAGTGTAGGTGAAGAAAAATACTGCAAAACATAATAAAAAAGAAAATGTTACCTAGTAATGCATGCACTCAATCTTCATTGTTTCTATAAATACCAGAAGAAAATGGAGATGTGTCTGCATGATTTTGAATGGCAAAAAAAATTAGATAACCAAAATTTCAGTATTAGTCAACTTTTTTCCTATGAAAAAAAGCAATAAGTTCTCCTCACATAAGGATGTGGCAAGAATGCCACAAATAAACCTCTTACAGATTATCCTGGAGGCTAAGGTAAGACTGCCACAAGTCTGAAGCCAGCCTGAGCTACATAGTCAGTACAAGACTAGTGTGAACTATATGGCAAGACCCTGTCTTAAAGAAAGAAAGAAAGAAAGAAAGAAAGAAAGAAAGAAAGAAAGAAAGAAAGAAAGAAAGAAAGAAAGAAAGAAAGAAAGAAAGAAAGAAAGAAAAAACGGAAGGAAGGAAGGAAGGAAGGAAGGAAGGAAGGAAGGAAGGAAGGAAGGAAAAAAAAAAGAAAGAAAGAAAAACTGTCCTGAACTAAATTTTACACCTAAATGTAAAATTTAATTTCTTGAAAGAGGATTCAAGAAATTAAATTAAAATATAAAGGCACCAGTGTCAAAGTAGACACCCTAACATGAAAAGCCACTACTAAACGTGTTGCAGATTTTATTCAAAGCAAGTACAATACTGTCATTTATGGTATGCTGAGCTATTAAAATCCGTGATCAGCCTTCTCATGAAAACTTCTAAAAATGCTATACAAAATACTTTTTTAAAAACTTATTTTCAAATACTGGATAAGTTGATATTAAAACAAACCTCAAAAAAAAAAAAAAAAAAAAAAAAAAAAAAAAAAAAAAAAAAAAAAAAAAAAAAAAAAAAAAAAAAAAAAAAAAAAAAAAAAAAAAAAAAAAACTAAAAAGAGCAACAATAGCAAGAAAAAAAAGGAAGGAAGAAAATACTAAAGAAAAGTGGAGAACTAAATCTGACTTCATTTTGAAGAACTTTCTGAATCCAGATGTCCTTCAACTTCTTTTATGGCTTAATTATGGAGTGTCCCTAAAGACTCTTGTGCGGAGGGTTGATCCCCTGTGCAACAGTGTGGGGCTTAGAGAGGTGGCAGGTTCATGGGGCACTGACATCAGTGTGTCGGTCTGTTGGTGAATTCATAGCTGAGTGAGACTAGCAGGTGGGCTCCAGCTGGAGCAAGCAGGCCACCAGGAGAACGTAATGTGGTCTCTGACCTCTCTCCCGCCTCCTCTCATCCCCTCCTCCTTCTACTCTTCATCCTCCTTCTCTTCTCCCTCTTCTCCTCTTTCCCCTCTCTCTTCTTCCTGGCTTCCTGGCTGCGATGAGGTGAGTTGATTTCCTACCTGACATCTTCCCACTGGGATATTTCAACCTCATCATAAGTTGACTTTCTCATGTACGTTGTCAGAGCAACAAAAATACGACTGCTACAGTTTTTATTTTCACAGGCTTATTTTCACAGGTTGCACAGGAAAAGCTCACCAAGAAGGACAATCTTATGGAAGATTCCCCATCCAATTACAAATATAGTCACAAAGAACTAGATGGATATAGTGTACAATAAGCAGGACCAAATACTGTACACAGCAAGGGGGAAACAGGCAAAGTTATCTCTTTAGAAACTCAGAAATAAATGAAGAAGGGGAAAAAAAATCTGTTTCATAAACTAACCTTCTAGAAGTCTGAAAGTTTTACTAGCTGGATAATCCACCATGCCTGAGGCTGAGAATTGAATGTTATCCATTGGGTTTTCAGGATTCTTGGCTTCTGAAAGAAACAAATGTGTAGTCTTTTTAATGAATTAAATATGAACACAAGCCTCAAAGAATTCCTGCCAAAATTCATTCCAAGAACCGTGGGAAACTTATTGGAAAAAAATCACAAAATAGGGCTAGGGAGATAGCTCAGCTGTCTAAGCACTTGCCTGGCAAGCCATGCTGGCCCCACTATGAGCCAGCCACTGATAATGGGCCTGATGGCAAGTACCTGTAACCCCAGCACTGAAGAAGCTGAGACAGGAGGATCACTACGAGTTCAAGCTGTGTAGCAAGACCCTGAACCAAATAAATAAAATATTTTTAAAAACCCTAGAAACAACCCAAATGCCCATCAACTGACAAATGGATAAAGAAGATGTGGTATTTTTACTCAATGCAGTATTATTTAGCTATAGCAAAGGATAAATTGGAGCCTGTTGTAGGTAAATGGATGCAGATAGGGAACATACTCTTAAGTGAAATAAATCAGACCTGCATGTGCAAACATCATATTGGCTCCTTAGTGTGAGAACCTGAAAGAGAAAATAGAATCTGAAGGGTAAATAAACACTGGTAAAGGGGAATGGATTATTAGAATGGAAAGAGTTACTGAGTTGAGGAGGACAAGAGAGGGAGTGGGGGAAAGAGATTTATCTATTGTCTCAGTTACTCTTCTCATTGCTGGAGCAAATACCCAACAGTCAAATTAGGGAAGGAAAGGTTTATTTAGCTCACAGTTACTGCAGGTTTCAGTCCATATTCAGCTGGCTCCAAAGCAGAGCAGCATAAGGCAGAGGGCAACCTTTCATGGCAGTGGCAAAGAGCAAGAGCACAGAAGGAGAGGTAGCAGCAGCTCCAGCAGCCGGCTTCTCTTCCCACCTTACATTGTAATGCAGATTACCTGCCCCAGGGCAGGTGCAGAAGCCACCCCACAGTAATCAATCACAAACTCCAGAAGCCGCCCCACGACTGCATGAGGCTTTGGGAGGACGCCTAGACACAAACCATAACATCTATGTATGTAAGCAGGATGCTTTGAACAACTGTACTGTGCATTTCTACTGGTCTATAGAAAGAAGCAATTAAAGCTTTAATTTGTTTTGTCTCCTTTTATCCATTGCTTATTCTTTTCTCTTCTTAATTTCTTATTCATTTCTTTTTTTCTTTCTTCTTCTAATTTTACATGCATATATCTGGTAATATGAATAGCTGGTTTGAAGTCAACACTGTATTACAGCAAGTACTGTGAAATTCATACTACTTTGATAAGTGAAAATCTGTATCACGTGTAATTTTTTTGTTTTAATTCTAATTTTTACTTTAAAAATCAAAAGTGGAATTTTTAAAAAATATATGTTACAAGAAGGAGGAGGAGGAAGGAGGAGGAGGAAGAAGGAGGAAGAGAGGGAGGGGAGGGAATAGGGAGAGGGGGAGGGGAGGGGGAAAAGGAGAGGGAGAGGGGGAAGAAGAAGGAGGAGGAGGAAGAGAAGGAGAATCAGGAGAACAAAGAAAGAAGACAACTGCACTCAGCTACAGCAGCCACGTTTCCCTCCTGGGCTGTGATATCTGGGCTGTAGATAGCTAAGAGTTTGAAACCCCTGGGCAGCTCCACCAAGGGCTGATTTGTAAAAGCTGAGCTCCTTTTCCTCAAGTTCTAACAAATTTCCAGCTACAAGTGAAACTCCACAGTTCTCCTGTATAATGCAACTGAGGCTTAAAATATGCCTGAAATTGTACTCTTCCTTGGGATTTCCTCCTGCTCTGATCTGTGTCTCTAGCCATCTCACATGAGAGCAGTTCTCATTTCATTTGCATATAAACCCTCAATTTAGTGTCTGCTTCTGGGTAAACTAACACAGTGATCTATAATGTTGAATACCACATGTCATCCAAAATGTGGCGACAGGCATATCCTTTCTACACACTCATATTGTAATATTTACATCTTTGATAATATTTTGATTTTAGTTTAGTGCATGGTGATAGATATGAGTCTACTTTTGATGCAGAAAGCCAATTTTTCCAGCACCATTTATTTTAGAGGCTATCTTTCTTCCAGTCAACATGTTTGGCCCCTTGTCAAGAAAGAATAGCTATCATAGAAAACCAGTAACAAATGCTGGAGGGGCAGTGTAAGGCGAAAAGAGGAACACTTCTTTACTATTGGAGTTTAGACTGAAGTAACCACTGTGGAAATCAGTATGGAGATTCTTTTAAAAACTAGGATTTGAGGTCCCTTTCAACCCAGCTATTCTTCTGAGTGTTTTCTCAAAACAATTAAAAACATCATACCACAGCTATATATATATATATATATATATATATATATATATATATATATATATATATATATATATATATATGATTGTAGTAGCACACTGCATAAAAGCTAAATCTTGGAAACAACCCAAATGCCCATCCACAAAAGGGGAATATGTTAAGGGCCATGAAGCTAGGAAATTGATCAAATGTATGTAGGTGGGACTAGGCCTCAGTGCCTTGAATTCCTGAGATGAACCTCCTGACTTGTTAAGGTCAGCTACTAGTCACTAGGCAACCTAGTGTCATGTGTTATTAGGTTTTCAAAAGTATAAATAAAGGACAATTGTGTTATTAAATATCTATATAATATATATAACACTATATATATGTATATAATATATATCACACCATGTATATGTATATATATGATAGGATGGATATACAGCTACTTTCTCTTAGTTCATTGAGAAGAAAGGTTTGTACTAATATTGTCATGTCTGCATCTTCTCCTCTGAATACCACAAAGACAAAAATATGCAATGTATTAATTTTTGTAACTATTCTACTAACCCGTTTTGAAACTATTTCATTGCTATTTTACCTGAAATTTTTGGACCAGCTTTGGCTTGGGAGCATAGAGCTGCTTCTAGAATTGGAAGTGAAAAACTTTTTCAAGCAATACAAATATGAGTGCCATCCACAAAGTTCCAGGACTTGGAGCACTTAAACAGAAGGAAATACTGAAGTAAGCTTTCTCAGTTGCTTCATAAACTTCCACGAGGCTGATTCTGGCTTCAAGATGGAGCATTGGAGTTTTGGTTTTCTAAAGAATCTGCATTTGGGCTTTGTGTGTTTTGTTTTTGTTTTTGTTTGGGAACCTCATGGAAAAGAGCTTCGAACTCTTTCCTTTGTGAATTCCCACTGTTTCTGTAAAGTCTTTTTTCTCTCTTAATGCTATAAGTTACATTTTCCTTAAGCCCTTGACATCTTCTTTACTGTAAAAATATTAAAAGGCTGTTTCTAAGTGAGACAGCTAAAGTTCTAATTATTGCAAACACATTTTTGAGATGTAAAAAAAATGAAACTTAAGTCTCAGAGGTGAGTGAGGAATAAAATAGATGTAAACATTTACATGGGATGATTAGAAACCTGCTGTGTATATTGTCTTTTAATTGAAGCAAATTATGAACAGTGACTAATAATAAAAGAATCAATACTCAATAATTTAAAAAATTAAGTTAAATTTAAAAAACAAAAGAATGGGTATAAAAGATGCAGTATTTTTCTATAATGGAGTACTACTCAGCCATGAAGAAAGATAAACTAGAGACGTTCTTTTTTCTTTTTTTTTAATTTATTTTTTATTTTATCAAAATACAATATCAATGAGACAGTTTTAAGACATCTTAACAAGACAGATTTGATAAATTAAAACGCTGCAAACTGTTTTCATAATGTTTTGGTATCGTACAAGGTGCACACATGATATTATACTTACAGACATTATTTTAGCAGATGTCTCTTACAGTAAATTAAGAGAGTGTAGCTGTTCACTTGTCTTATTTTTTATACCTGAACTATATCATAGATTTAATAATTAATACTTTCTACTTTGTTATTTTCCTAGTGGTTGTCCATAGTACTAGAAGCTGACATAATATCCTGTCCAACCACCATTACTGCAAATCTTGCCTCTCATAGAATTATGTAGAAGCACAGCATGTCTATCCCAACTGTACTGTTCATACACACACATCATGATTCTTCCTTTCTATAACCCTTCCTTCGTCTACACCTGTCAAAGATGGGCACTCCATTGTCATTCAACCAATTTAGGTGCCTGAACTCGGTGACACAATCCAACACAGTCCAGCATTCCACAACAATACTGAGTTACCTGAAGAAGTTGTCAACTGTAGCCATTTAAAGGTCAACTTATTATTATGGCCCCACATTGTATACCTCATTTTTATACTTTTCTGCTGGGTGGTTAAGACCTAGATAGAGCAAGACCTATATATCAAAACATGCAGTTTTTGTTTCTGATGAGGTCAGTGAGGTCCCCTCAAGGTTTGTCCTGTAATCCTGTACCTTATTCTGTAGATCCTTTGTCTGTGTCATCCGTGTGGATGAGTCACAGCCAGTGCTTGACCAGTTTGCTCTCTGTGAGAGCCAGAGAGAAAGTTTTCTGTCCATGTGACTCTCCCCAGGCACACTATAGAAATTCGTTCTCTTTCCTCTGTGGCTCCATAATCTCCTTGTTCAGAAAATTTGGGGTACAACTGAGTTTCATGATGATACAGTACAGGTTCTCCTATGTCCTGAGTCTTCACTGACCTTGAAAGGCTAGGGCCAAAATGTTGGCTGGCCTTGCGGCTCTTCTATTTCTCCAATTTTGATCTGTGAACTTAGGTTGTTAACTATCCAGAAGAAAAGCTGATTAGTACCCTGCAGCATATGCAGTTCACTTTGCCCTATCTGACTCAATTGTTTATAGTTGTTGTACATTTCTATTTGTAGAGACTTTCATAGATAAACACATGAAACTAGAGACCATAGTTATAAGTAAAATAATTCAGTCATATGTGTAAACCTCACCTCATCTCACAAGTGTGAGAAACTGAGGGAGTAAATAAGATCCAAAATATACAATAGATACTATGATTTGGGAAGGAAATTGTCAAAAGAAAAGTTGAACTGTGATAGAGAAAGGGGAAAAGAAGGAAGGAAAAAAGAAAAATATATTTATACACAAGATAGTTAAGATAATTAGAGAGCTAGTTTCTCTTAGTTTATTAAAAAGAAAAAATTGTGCTGATATTGCCTAGAGAAGATTTCATGCCAGTATCTTGTTTTATTTGTTTTTTTAATGTAAGTAACTTTTTAATGGCTACTCAATTAGTTGCTAGATCCATATATTTAGACATTAGGACAAGTTCTTGAGTTCTCATAGTTAGAAGTGAATTATTGATAGGCTCAAAGTTTCTTCCTGCAAAATTTCTGTAGAAGCAACTAGTTCAGGCTTAGTTGGGGAACCCTGAAGTTTTCTTTAATATGAGACTATTATCTGCCCCATTCTTAAATTGTTTGTTCAATCTCCTCCTGGCTGTATTGTCCAAAGACTGCATTCTAAATAGTTTCATTAGCAAAACTTCAAGCATTACTTGGAAGCACTCACTAGCAATATGTTTTGCAATTTTACTTGATAGTTTTTAAATGGAATATACAAAATTAGGACTAAAGAGCAGGTGAAAATTACTGGGTACCTGGGTGACTTGAGATGATAAAATAGTTCAGTCTTATTATCAACAGTGTTTTTTTTTTTTGTTTTGTTTTGTTTTTTTTTTTGATGTATTTGGTACAGAGTCTACAAGGTCTATGGCGTCTCACTATGGAGATTGGACTCTAGTGATTCTCCTGTTTTCAGCATCCCAAGCGCTGGTATTACAGGCGCGCACCCCTACATCCAGCCTCAATGGCTGTCTCAGCGTGTCCTGGGGGCAGGGCTGGCAGTGCACCCTGAGGTTCGAGCCCCAGCTGCTGCACTCTGCTTAAGCAGGTGCTTTAGTCTTCATGTCAATATCTTGTATTTGGAATAATTACTATGAAGAAAACCATACACAATGTATTATTATAACTCTCCTATTAACCTGGTATGAAATTCTGGTTTGTTTGTTTTAATGTATACATTTGATACTGGCTCTCACTACACAGCTTGGACTCCTTCTGATCCTCCTGTTTTCGTCCTGCCCAGGGCTGAGATTACAGGTGAGTGCCACCACACCCGGACTTGGTCACAGGTTAAGTGTGCCCATGGGCAGAGCCAGCACAGCGTGCTGTCCTGGGGATTGAACTCTGGTCCCTGGACTGGCTTAGGCAGCCACTTAGTCCACTGAGCTATCTCACTGGCCCTTGAAACTCTGTTTCATTTGTATTTTTCTCTCTTTTTTCTTTTTCTTTCTCTTTTTTTTTTTTTGTATTTTGGGGAAAGGTGTTCAGGGTCTCACTACTAGATCAGACTTGTAGTGATCCGCCTGTTTACAACCTCCCAAAACCTGATATTACAGGTGCACACCACCATGCCCATGTCTCTTTTTTTCTCCTTAAAATTAAAAAAAAATAAACACTATGTGCTCATATATGCAAAACTATACCAGAGTCTGTCTTGTGAAGTTATGGACTTTTACTAGATATAAACAATAAGTAATTCCTGTTGAACAAGGCAAAGTCCATGAGTGGAATGTTCCATTCAGGATATAATACTCTGTGTGTCACGGTGTTAAGCCACACTCATACATGCAGCACTATTGAAAACTCAGCTGTGCATCACTTTTCTAGATGTGTAAAATTTATATGGTTCTTGAATACAAGCAAATCAGTCACAATTTCTAACCCCGAATGTGGCACTTATTGTTTCAGAAACAATGGGCCCAGTGTTTAGCGCTCAGACTACATGTTCAAAAGGAATCTTTGTCTGCTTCACACGAAAATAATTAGACTCTATATTTGTTGGAAAAAGAGCAGTCCAGCAGCTTTCACTCAAAGAAATCAGCCCTGACAGTCTTAAATTACAACTATTAAATCAAGCTGTACATAGCCATTGAGTAATGCAAGCCAGAGGCTTCTAAGGGAGGCTGAATAAAAAAACAGCAAAGAGAGCCAGCTCTCACCTTCCCTGGACCATTTTTAATCACTGTGAAAATCGTTTTACATTTGTAGAAGTATTTTTGAGATAAATCTCTGATAACTGTTCATAAGGTTTCTCCAGTGACTGTCTATGAACATAACACACGAGGATTGGAAGCTCTGCAAGTAGAGCAGAGAAACCCAACAGGTTGTATTTTACTATTTCTTAAGAAATATTTTGGAAACTGTTTTTCTATGTTTCATTATTGGCCTTTAAAGGAGATAGATAGAGAGATGATAGATAGATAGATGATAGATAGATAGATAGATAGATAGATAGATAGATAGATAGATAGATAGATATAGGATATTTCTATTTTTATTTTAAAAGCCAGATACATTTTAAAAGATCCACATAAAAAGTAAATTATTCAGTGAAGAAACATCAAATAAGTCTGTTGAATAAAAACATACATCTGAACAGTTTAAGAGGACTAGAAAGAATTGTTCTTTCCCTTCTAGTACAGGAGAGAAAAACAGACATATTAAAATTATTTTCTCAGATGAAACTTTCTGTCAGTGATTAGCGCTGGCTTCTTTTCTCTGTTGTCCAAGGCGGTCTTCACTCTCCTTGTCTTCTGAGAGGCATTCAGTCTTCTGCAGTGTATTTAGTCTTTGCAATGTAGAAGCAATAAACCATGGCAACAGCCAGAGCTGAGGTGGTTGGGATAGCCCAGCTGGTTCACCAATTGGAATTAGATTCAACAGTAGTAATAAGACTTCCTGGGGCTGAGGAGATGGCTCAGTGGAATAAGTGCTTCTCTGGCAAGCTCAAGGGCCTGAGTTCAATCCCCAGTTCTGCCAAACAAAAAATAATAATAATAATTGTATGACAGAGGGGATGGGTAGGTGATGCCTGTCAACTGCCAAAAGCGGGACCAAGTATGAGAACTCAGATTTGTTTGAAGAAACCAAGTGACTGCACACCACAAATTCTGGCAAGCTCAAGGGTTTGAGTTCAATCCTCAGTTCCACAAAAAAAAAAAAAAAAAATTCCTTTATCTACAGAGTGAGGTACAGGGTTACAGAATAAACTTTGAAGACACTTGACTGACCTCATCAGATACAAAAGTTACATTTTTTGTTAAATGGGTCTTGCTTTATCTCAGTCTTAACTATATAGCAGAAAAGTATAAAAATGAGGTATATAAAATAAGGCCATAATAATAAGCTGAGCTGTAAATGGCTCTAGTCAACAACTTCTTCAGATAACTCACTATTATTCTGGACTACTGGACTGTGTTGGAATGTTTCACTGAATTCAAACATGTATAATAACTGAATGACAATAGAACACCCATCGTTGACAGGACTAAACAAAAAAAGGGAATACAAAGGAACAACCATTCTGTGTTTGTATAAACAGTACAGTTATGATAAATATGCAGCACTTTGGCATAATTCTATGAGAAGAAATATATGCACTAATAGTGTTTGTACAGGATATCCTGTCTGCTTCTTGTACTATGGATAAACACTAGGAAGATAACCATGGAAAAAGTATTAATTATTGAAACTGTACTATAATTCAGCTTCAAAAAAGATAGGTATACAGCTACATTCTTTTAATTCATTGATCAGAGGCATCTGCTCTGATAGTGTTTGTAGATAGAGTATCATGTATGCACCTTGTACAACAAAAAGTCACTATGAAAACAATGCACAATGTATACATTGTTGAATCGGTCCTACTAATTTGATTTAAAACTATCTCATTGCTACTTGTTCTTCAGTAAAAAAAAAAAAAAAAAAAAAAAAAAAAAAAAAAAAAGACTTTCTAAAGACTTGGATAACTTTGATCATCAGGTTGGACCTCACCAACGATGTTAAGTCTTAGACAGTTCTCTAGTGTCGGTAGAATGACCAACGTCTTCAAAATTCTCTGAAGCATCACCTCTAACTTTTTCTCTTAAGACTTTCTCCCCAGCAGGATACTCTTCCAGAAACTTGGTCAAATCGTACGCCTCATGGTGCAGGATCACCCAGGTGCTTTTGCTATCTTTATGCTTCGTAATCTCTTCCAAGGTATAGTACTTTCCAGCCTGGTCCTCCTGCCTGGCCATCTCAGCAAGCAATGAGCCACCCCAAGCCCAGAATGAACAACCACACTGGGTGCAGCTACGCACATGTCTCAGGCACCTCTGATGAGATATCTCTCTAAGTTTACATTGGCAGTGTAACATTGTGCTGCTGGACAAGGATATATATATATACCTATCATGGACAATAAATATACCCGGGAATGCTAAAAAGTAACTGACACAAATGGAATCTTCCTAAAACCAGCAACATAGTATCTCATAGAGATGTCCCCTAAACTAATGTTATCTTTTAAAAAATAAGAGAAAGAACAGTTGTTCCGGGTGCATCCATGTAGAGATGTACAAGTAACATGCTAAGCTGTTCACCAATTAAGGCCTCTAGGGGACTAAGTTAGCCAGATGTGTACAATACATTGACAAATTTATCCTAATCTTTTCTCTTTTGAAACTATTTTTTAAAGTAAAACTAAATTCAGAATGAAAATGTCTTTAAAACACTATATCATAAATGCTAAATATATAAAAAAAAACATGCAATAATCAACTTAGAATGATTTGGTTACAAAAATTTAAATACCTCCGCATTAAAACATGCATAAAGAAGCCAAAAAGCAAAAAAAAAAGGAAAAATTTCACAACCAACATTATAGTCAAAGGTCTATTTTCCCTAATATAGTTAAAATAAGTCAAAAAAAGATTATATTAAGAAAAAGTCTGAGTCCAATAAAAATGAAAGGATATGAAAAACTTCAGTTTTTCACAAAAAATGTGAAAGCCACTTCAAAGGATTACAATCGCTCCTAGCAGAAGTATTTATTGAAACTACACTGAAGTTTCATTTAACAAGGATCAAAATGAAAAGGAATGTTACTGAGCAAATAAGCATCACTGATAATATGTATGCATAAAAAGAGAGAAAATATACAGAGGCTACGCGTCCTGTCTCCAAGGTGAGCAAGCATGTGCGTCTGCGGCAGAGCGCAGCGTGGCTATTTAACCAATAGAAATCCACGTGCTTTTGGTGATCAGTTTCTCTTGGTCACGTATTCTAAAGGTCTATCCTACCTACGTGAGAAATTGCATCTGCATCCGCTGTAGTTTGCATGTTGAGTGTCCCCTGAAGTTTCACTCAAGAGCAGGTGGTCACCCAAGGGGCAGCATGGGAGGTGCCATGAACCTTTAGGAGGTGAGACCTGTGGGCAGTTCTCCTGTGGCCTTGAAGGGAAATGTGGGGCCTCGGTTTGGGCCTCTCTCGCTACTTCCTAGACCGTCATGTGACCCTTCTGACAGGCTCTCCTGCAGCTGTCTCTCTCCCTCACCCACGAGGCTGGCTGCCTGTGAATGGGAACTTGCAGAAGTGTGATCCAAAATAACCCTTTTTGTCCAAGTAGCTCCTCTCTCAAGTTTGTGGCAGCTTGTAACTAGATGCTCACTGGTACAACTGTACCTACACAGATGCCTGTGTTCATTAGGCCCTTGTTTATCAGTTCGGACAGATGAACAGAACTGCAGCAGAAGTCGCTTCCGGGAAGGGCGACGTTTAGAGAGGTCCTAGCAAGAAAGGGAGACTTTCCTCTCTTTACAATCATTGGGGTTTCTTCAACTCTAACCCCGACATAATTTTTTTGGGTGTGTTAACCAACATGCACTATAATTTCCTTTTTAAACTTTCCATTCAGGACAGTTAATGAAAGTCGAAATTTCAATGCTTTAATTTTTTATTGTACATACCTGTTAAATAAAATGTGACCTTTTGCTATGTAACTTGTGGTGGAATAATCAAGTTAAGCCAGTAGATACAACCATCATTTCAAATATTTATCATTACTTTCTGATAAGAACATGTGAAGCCCTTTATTTCACTATTTTGAAATACACAATCTGCTGCTGTTTACTATAGCCACCAGGCTGTGCAATAGATCACCAGAACTTATTTCTCTTGTCTCAGTGGAACTTAGTATACTTTCTTTTTCTCATCTCTGTGCTCACCATCCTCAGGTAATTCCTTCCAGAAGTTCAGTTTCTGACATTCTGTGTGTGTGTGAGCATGCAAGTGGTTTTTTTCTCAGTGCTTGACTTATTTCACTTAGCACAAAGTCCTCCGGGTTCACCTTTGTTGTTGTAATGGAAAGGATTTCTTTCTCTTTATATACAAGAACATGAGAGCAAAGATTTTTCTGTGACCTACTGATGCCGATTCCTTTATATATGACCCCAAATTGGAATTGCTAAATTGTATGGCAATTCCATTTCTAGTTTTCTGAGGAGACTGACTCCACAGTGTTCTCTAAAATGACTATTGCATGAGAATTTTTAAAGTTCCTTTTTCGTTAGCGCCTGTTTGCAGTACACAATGATTACATGTACCATGGGAGTGCATATGCCACACACGCTCTTTTCTTTTTTCTCTTCCCCCTCTCTGCTCCCTCCAACTCTTCTCCCCACCCCTATTTCCATTCTGGAAACAGAAAAGTTCTGTTTCCATTGTTTCTCTTCAACTCTTCTAAAAATCACTTTTCCTTTCCTTCCCTCTTCCTTCCTCCATCTCTTGTTCCCCTCCTCATTCAAGATCTCCCAAGTTCCTATGTCGATCTTTATTTTACTCCTTATTAAACTTCAGGTTTCTTCATTAAAGAGAAGGAATGCTATATTTAAACTTGTATGTTTTATGTTACATACCGTGATGGTCTCGAGGTACATCCATTTACCTAAAACTGCCTCAGATTTAACTTTTATACATTGTACTGCTATAAATGCATGTATCACTATAATATGATCATTCAACTTTTTTAGAGATGCCTAGAAAGGAATAGCTGGGTAAAATGGAAATTCCAGTTTTTGTTTTTAAAGGGAACTGCATACTGACTTTCATGAAGTGTTTCTTTTTCTATAAATCCTTGATAGTATTTGTTACTGCTTAATTTCTTGATGATGGTCATTCTTTATAGCAGAGTAGTACTCCATTGCATTTGAATGCCAAGCACATGTTGGAAACAGCAAATATATATAAGCATCTACTCTCTTAATTTACTGATAAGAGACATCTGCTAAAATAATATCTGTAAATATAATAACATGTATGCACCTTGTACGATACCAAAACATTATGAAAACAGTTTGCAATGTATTAATTTATCGAATCTATCTTGTTAAGGTGTCTTGAAACTGTCTGA
>PVKA01044605.1:0-16047 GCA_004027165.1 Ctenomys sociabilis | reverse complement strand
GTGTAGACAAAGGAAGGGTTGTAGAAAGAAAAAATCATGATGTGTGTGTATAGACAGTACAGTTGGGTTAGATAACGCTGTGCTTCTACATAATTCTATGAGAGGCAAGATCTGCACTATTGGTGGTGGGACAGGATATTATGTCGGCTTTTAGTGCTATGGTCATCCACTAGGTAAATAATTATTGAATCTTTGATATGATTCAGCTACATAAAAACCTGTAGATATAATATCATGTATGCACCTTGTACAATACCAAAACATTATGAAAACAGTTTGCAATGTATTATTTCATAGACTCTGTATGGTTATGGTGTTTGAAACTGTCTGATTGACATTGGTATTTCAATAAAATAAAAATAAATGGAAAAAATAAAAAAAATAAAAAACAGAAATAAAGACATACAGAATCAAATAAAAATTTCAAAAATAGAAAAAAAAAGATTATGGGGACTTTGGGACAATATGAAAAGAGTAAATTCAGATTGTTTTGACTCAAGAGAAATTTGAGAATGCCACATGGGTACAAATCTTATTCAAAGAAAAAAACTTCACTAACCAGAAAGGGATACATGTATATAGACACAGGAAGGTCAAAAGACATATGTTAGGTTAAACTCAAATAAATCAAGCTGAAGACATCTTATAACCTACTTCTTGCAGGTGAAATATAAAGTAAAGATTCTCATAACGTTAAGAGAAAAAAAAAAAAACTCAAGTATATTCTGGTTTGCCTGACAGCCAACTTCTTACCGGACACCTTAGAGATTAGTGGTATGAGATTTTCTTAGTAGAAGGTAAACGCTATCAATAAAAAAAATACCCAGGTGACAATCCACTTGGCCCCCTTTCTGTCTCTTTCTTGGACAGGAGCTTTCTTTCCCCAAATAAATATGTTCCTCTCACAACCTTCATTTGTTCCTAAAATTCATTCTTCAGTTTTAGAGAACACAAACTTGTGCAGGTACCTTTCAAGGTGGGAGTTTCATTATTCCCCCATATCATTTGGAGGTCATCCGTTCTGAGATCAGATCATTTGTTCCTTGTGTCATTTGGAAGTTCCCAATGAGATCATTGGACAGAGGTATGAGTTTGATTTTCTTTAAGAAATTATGAATTGTGACTCATTTAGGTAACAAATGTTTATGCTACAAATATTGATATATCTTTGCTCATTGCTCATAATTGTTCATGCCTTGCCTCATACAGTTTTTTCTTATATAATTTGGTTAAAATTGCTTACTATTGCTCATGCTTTGGCTCCTATGTGATTTTGTTAAAATGTTGGTCAAACTGTTGTTGGTAAATCTAAGTTAAAACATGGAAATGTTACAAGGTTATATTTCTTTAATGGGACATTTTATGACTGTTGTGTACTTATATACACTGCATTTGAATTAGTTACTAAACATACTGGTATTCCATGCTTGACTTTAGACAACAGTGCTTGAGAGAGTAACTGTATAAGACTCCTAGTGGATTTGATGTAAAATGGGACTTTTCAAATATGGCTCAGACTTAGAAAATATACATGCCTGTATATGAAACATGGGACTCCTTTTGCCAACAAAATGACATTAGGTCAGCAACCATTGGTAAAGACTTAGAGCACAGGTTTCACTGGGACTGACTGGCTCTGATCCCCCTCTACATGCTAGAGGAAATGTCAGACTTATTCTGTTTCAGTTTCTAATTCTTTGACCTTACTTCTGATTTTCCCAGCTCTTTGTACTTTCCTTCTTAGAGGCATGGAAAATTAGGAAAACTCTAGACTGTTCTAAGGAAGTGAAGCCCTTAGAAAATGAGTGCTTGTTAAGAACAACAGGGAAGTAATTTTACAAAAAGGACACATACCCCCTCTGTGGGTCAGATGAGACAAAGAGGACTATGCCTGTCCAAGAGGACACGAAGCCATGTCCTGGTTTAGTGTGCTGGGAAGGTCTCCTTCAGGAGGCTAAACGTGAGACATAGTGGAGAGAACCAACTTCTGGGTGACACCAGAAGGAGCTATCTCCAAAAGCAGCACACTTATGGGACCAAAATACATTTAGTGTGAGGGAGAATTTCCAACCTTTTCTCCTACATCCAGATCTAATCATTTAGGTACATAAGAGATAAGTTATGGCCGTTAAAACCTTTACTGTAAAGAGGTAGGTAATCTTGTTCAGGCTGTTAACTATCCCTTGTAGAACTTGGACAAACAGTGGTTATTTTGCCAGCTAGTGTCTTGGAGATTTCTTTATCCTAGAGTGCAGGGCAAAGTTCCTCCAGTCAATTGTCTCTTTGGTCTACCTCCAAAGGTGGTCTCTTTTACAGTACAACAGGGAAAGTACTCTGCTTCCAATGCACCTTTTCATACAATAGTTATGCTTCCTTCGGTACACATTACTATCACCAGGCCAATTGTAACGTATTTACAAATATTCAGGAATAGTGAGTGCATGGTTCACATGGTTCATAAGATTCTTGGGAGTCAAATAATTGCATGCCAGTTTGGTCATGGATAGGCTGGCCAGATCGTGTCTCCCCTCTCTCCAAGAGCATCCACCTGCTCTGGAGTGGCCTACTCATGTGATGCCTTGAGGAGGAATCAATTAGAGGTAAAGTGGAGATGTCTAGAATGCTCTCTTTTTGCATTCTGGATTATGGGAATTTCACAGTCAGGCTCTTACTCCTGTAGAGTGCATCATTAGGCACTGGAAGATGTTTGATCTATACACACTGAAAAAGAACAGCTTAGTATTTTTCTACACATGTGCATGGCCTATGTACCACCTAAAGTCAAAATGGAATGCAGAGGAACTATCAGTTATGACACTATTTTACAACTAAAATGATTCTGTAAAAAGCAAAATGGTCAAAAAAAAAAAAGTCTTATGTTCAGATTTTGTTTGCATTAAGAAAGTCACTGTTATCTAGTTTTGAAATGCAAATGTGACCTACAGGAGAACCAGGCACCTCAAGTGCCTGAGGAACTGACTCTTCTAGAGCCAAAGGCTGCTCACCCCAACCTTCAGAATGTAAGGACAAGATGGCCTTAATCACAGCCTCATCACTGAAAGTAAGGCTTCCCCTATTTGCCTTTATAAAGGGTGGGCTTCTACAATAGCTGGAATCCAGGCCTCTGGAAGGCTACACTCATCTTTAGCTGAATTTAGACAAACTCCTCAAGGACAATATCCTTTAAAGAAGTAAATGGGCAATTTAGAACTTCCAGAGCGACTGGATCATGTGCCTTTTTCCTCTGTGACCTAAAACAGAAGAAGTTATCTTGAATCTTTAGATGATCCTGATAAGTACATTGATGTCTTTAGAGGACTTACTCAGATTGATGAATGCTAATCTTAAACTAAGCTTTGACTACTAATGAAAGGCAGGCAGCATAACAAGCTGCTACTGCACTAGGAGATAAGTATATTGTTAATTTTAAACATCCGAGAGATAGCCAGTGAACTGCCTGTTTCCACTGGAACCCAAATAGTCAGACTCCTGCTGGCCTAATAGCCAGCCAGGAAGGAGACATTTTCTAGACATTTTTCTAGTGGATGTTCTTGAAGGCTAAAGAAGAACTAACACCAAACCTTCTAGTTATTTTTAATTTTACCTATTTTCCATGAGAAAGATAAACACCCCTCTGATTTCTTAGAGTGTTTGAGAGAGGGACAGATTATTCTTACAGATAAGTTTATTCCTCAGTCAGCTCCAGATATTAGAAAAGAGCTACAAAAAAGATAGATTTCAGTTTAGATAACTCAACACTTTCGTAAAAACCATTTCTTAATGTCCTATAATCAGGATTGGGAAAAAAACCAGGGAGAGAAAACAAAGAGGTCAAAAATGGCTGCCTTTGTTGCAGCCTCAAAACAGACCCTAAATCTGATTCTCTGGGCTCCAAGAAGAGCTCAACAACGATGAGGTTCATCTGCTACTACTGTCAGAAGCCAGGCCAGCATAAGAAAGACTTCCCTAAGAGGCTCCACAAGCCATGCCCTGACTGCCAAGGCAGCCACTGGAAGTGAGACTGCACTCTGAAACACAGGCCTCAGAGCTCAGACTCAGCTTCCCAGATGGTCCATGATTAGGACTGAAGGGCCCTGGGCCTGCCTCCTCTCTCTGGCTGGCCTGTTATCTCTACCTGTCATTTCCATGGAGGAGTCCTGAGTAATCATGACTATAGAAGAAAAAGCCCACCCCACTGCTGGACATTGGCACAGGTCTCTTTGTCCTTCTCCAATCCTGACCTTCTTCCAGTCATCTTACCTGAATAGAAACAGACTTTAGAAGACAATTTGCTTTAGCTGAAACTGACATACTGCAATATATATTCAGGTTGCTTACTCAACAAAATGATGCTAAGGCTAGTTTTTACAAATGTAATATATATTATTGCTCATGTATAAGAACTTAAAAGGTATTTCACTAGTTAAAACAGATTCCCAAGGACAGATAAAATCCTGTCAGTGTGAAAAGTTCTGAAGACACTGGCTATACAGTGTTCAATAGCTTTGAGGTTATAGATAAAATCAGGTCTTGTATTTGTGACATAAAACTCAGAGCCACAGTGTTAAAAGGAGAAATCCTTCAGCAGTACCCCTTGCTTACAATGGGAGCCATACCCCAAACACTGAATGGAACACTGGTTTATTCTAACTGAATGCTGTGTATTTCTTGAGTGTGTAAGTTCATCTGGTTGATTTCTGATGTAACTCAAGTATTTCATGTTGATAGTAAATACAGTTATGACCTCTCTTCACTAAAGCTAGAGGGACTTATAGCAAACTGTCAGACTCCATAAGTAAAGGGGTTGAGAGCTAGTGAGTTACAATTGTTGTGCCTCAAAAAAAGCTTATAAATTTACCTGTTAGCTCAAATGCTCATGTTTTGATTATACATTCTCTAATTTCTCAGATAATTTGTTCTTAGGAGATACCAAAACCCAGGTAATCATACAGGTAAAACCTATAGCGAATATGCTTGATTGCTTTTAGATTCCTTTTCCCAGGATCCGCCAGATTTTATTTTAGAGACATAGTAAGGCTTTCACTGTCCATCTCATACCTCCCAGATGAGCTGAGTCCTCTCCAGTTTCCTGCCTCAATTACAAGGGAAGCTATTTTCACACTCTTTGGGCAGGGCTGGTTGCTCTTAAAGATGCTTCCT
Source organism: Ctenomys sociabilis (assembly GCA_004027165.1). NCBI lineage: Eukaryota > Metazoa > Chordata > Mammalia > Rodentia > Ctenomyidae > Ctenomys > Ctenomys sociabilis. The sequence continues at coordinate 10,887 of PVKA01044605.1, read as the reverse complement.
CAATCAGTCTAATCATAGCTTAGGAAATCCAGTACAGGGAAAGTTGCCATCACATTCCTTGATCAGGGCTGCCTGCGGGAGGCCTTAAAACCAAAAAATTGTATCTTGTCCAGTGGGCCCCAAATGAGAATAGTGATACTAGCAGTGTTCAGGAACAAAGGCCAGTCAGAAAACAGGGAAAAAGTTGTACTTACCTGGATCCAGACAGAGAGAAGGAGTATTTCAAGAAAAAATGTCCAAAGCCTCTAGAGAGGAAAAAAGAAAGTGTTCATGATGGAATTAGAGGAAGTTTCAGATTGAGGTGGTCATGTGTCTTCACCTCTCAGCCTGCGGGAACACATCCTAACTGCCAACATAAGGAGAAAGTCTGTTAAACTTTTAATGACATCTGCTCATGCACTTGTCAGAAGTTACCCAGCCAGTGGCCCCACTTGCCAAATGGAGAGTACTCCGTGTTTTCCATAGGTCCTATGATTCATGTGCCCCCAGTAACAGAGTTAGTGACACATAAAAGGCCAGTTTATTTGAGACAGTACCCAGTTGCCATGGACAATAAAAAATGGATTAACTCCATTTAAGAGATCACTGCTAATGGATCTACACAAAGTTTCTAACTAGCTTTTTTTATAACTATAAACTTTAAAAGGCTATCACATTCCAGATCCTTCTAATTTCTCAGTAGCTGTTCAAAATATAAGATATCAAATCAATATTATGTAAAATGCTGAGGTTCTTTGGACCCTATCTTTCTCATTATTATGGGAAGTCATTACTGTCTACTTGGTCAAAATCATTTTGACTGTATTCATAATTATCCTATTGATATTCATAGTTTCATAGTTTCTTTGGTTTGTCTCCTCCAGATTCAAAGCTGCACACCTACCCAAGATGAAAATGCCTGGCATCTACTGAGGGCTTTAGGTAGAACCTGCGGAGAATATCTCTGACTGCTGGTTCACAACTATGACCCCTTTCAGCAGGAAGAAGTCAGAGTGGTCATCTCACAGCAGTTTTCAGGTTAATTCTTCATGGGGAGGAATGTAGAGGACATAGGAGAACCTGTACTGTAACATCATGAAACTCAGTTGTGCCCCAAAATTTCTGAAAAAGGAAATAATGGGAGACACAGAAGAATGTGATAGATGATCCATAGTGTGCCTAAGGAGAGTCACATATCTCTGTTTTTTTAAATTCAATTTAATTTAATTTTGAAGAGTAGAAACAAAAGGAAGTATAAAATGCAGAAAAAAATATTGAAACTGGGTAACATAAAATGATACATATGTTACAGATTTTCAAAGCAAGAGTAGCTCATTAACAATAGTTGATATATTATCTATTTTTATCTGTTGTTCAGATCAGCAGATACAGTTTTTGTCTCTCTTTTTCCTTAGCTTTACTTTTGAAAAATTGCTATCATTTCAAAATAGATTTTAAAAGTCAAACATGATTTTTTTAATAACTGGGAAACAAAACCTTTAGTACACAACAAAAATAATAAACAAGTAATCACAGTATACTACTAGACTAACAACAATAGAGATAGGTTGTAAGAAAGTGAAAAAAATAATAAAACTAGAAAATGAATTAGCAAGTGTATTGCACTGTGCATTCACATTATCTTGAATGTAAATGAATTGTTCACCAATTTAAAAGTCATAGACTAATCAAATGAATATAGTACTAAGACCTAACTGCACATTGTTTACAGGCAGGTCACTAGGAGTCTGATCTAGTAGTGAGACCCTGAACACCCTGTAGACCCTTCCCTAAAATACAAAAAAAAAACCTTTAAATACAATTTAAATTCTCACAAGGTAATGTCTTAATTGTCTTAATAGATTAATGATCATTGTACCCAGTTTAACATGTTAAAAGGAGTCAACTCTGGAAGGTCCAATCAGCAAGTGGAAAACAAAAAGTCAGAGCAAAATCCTCTAAATGATGTGACACATTTTTTTTTTTCAAAAAAAAGTTACCATTTTTTATTAGCATTGGAGAGGCCTTAAGCCTCTATGGTGTGCAATGGTCCTTATTGCTTAGACATGTCATTTACCCATGTTTCTGTTTAATATGTATTAAAATGGGTAGGTAGTACCATGTACTTGCTTACCGCACAGATATGTTAAGGCATAATGAGTTAAATTTCATAAACTGTTTCTTATTCTCATTTCAAACCTCAGAAACTTGGACTTGCTTGTACCACAGTGTGATACTCAGAACTTTATCCACATAAGGCATTCATTACTAAAATGGAAGGTGAAATTTAAACACCCTTATTGTAGATCTGGGCAGATAACACTCACTTTTCATGTGGCTGCTACTATAATGAAAATGGATGAGATGGACTATTGTTTTTTAAGTACAAGGATTTGTTTTTTTCAGATTTTGTAGACAACCGTGTTGGAGCAAACACTACAGAAATTATGGGCTGAAGAGGAACTAAGACCATTTGGGGGAGGGTGATGCCATTGAATTAGAGCCACATTTAAAATACCTCAGCTTAATTACTGTTAAGTTGGGGGTGAACTTATTTTTGATAGTGAGGGCGGGCTAATGGAAAAGAAAGGTCTACAGTTCCTGCTTGTAGCAAAATTACATTGAGTACATACAATTTTACAGGTGCTGGTTTTCTTTTTGAAAATTTAGTATTAAAGGTTTAAAATGTGAAGAACACATTTGTTTGGAGCTATCCATATTTCTTAGGACTCATAACTACTTGAAATCATTTAACCAATCAGTAGCTTTTTCCTTTATATTTTCACAATGATTTTAATAAAACATTCTTTGGTGGGTGTTTTTTGGGGGAGATGTTGGTAATGACATTATATCTAAATATAGCTTTTTTTGATATTTAAAATTTTAATCTGAAGATAGAATCCCATTTTTAATTAAAGAATATCAAAATCATTTTCCATTCCTTTAGAAAATAGCTGTTGCCAAAGCGAAAAGGTAGATATTTCATCTTGTTATGTAATGCGATGTGATTTGTAGATAAATTGTTTCCTTTTTGAAATTTGAGTTTTAAGGGAAGTCAGTGTTCATCTATGCCATTTCTTCATTCCAAGACGGTTCTATTCCACGGTAGAAAGTTGAAGTGTATAATTTGAAATTGATAAATAAAATTTGGATTTAACTTTATAAAACAAAAAATTAGCCAACCCTGTTTTGAACATCTGTAACATGCATTATTGTATGTTACCCTGTTTCTGTCTTTTTTTCTATTTTTTTTGCTTCTGTTTTTACTCTTCAAAATAAAATTTTAAAAGATTCACATTAATTTGATAAAAATAATGAATATGCATTTAACATATTTTTTTCAAATCAAATGTGTGACACCAACTAATCTTACACTTATATAAGGGGATGAAAATATAGGATTTAGAAATCAACTAATATTAATTATAATCAAATTTAATCCCTACAAAACTACCAGTACTATCAGTATTATTGAACTTTGGAACTAGAAATAACTCCCATATGAAAGGTAACATGGTGGGAATTGTATTATTCCCCTATGACACTGGTGGAACTAAATAATTATTGTTATCTTCAAAGTAGTTTTTCAGATTATAAGATACAGGCATGAAAAATTCATAAAATCTTTGTTGCCAATGAACTAACAGAAATTAGTACTGTGGCTATTTTAATATGATATATAATCATATATATACTTTTTTTCTTTTCTCTTCCTTCTTTTCTCCATTCCTCCATCCCATTTTCTGGTTTTTTTTGAATAGTTCCTTTTAATTTCAGTATCATACCATCTGGATCTTATGTACTCATTCAGCTTCTCATACTAGGGAGACAATATGATGATTACACATGAGAGACTGTTTTATTTCACTTATGAATGTGTTCTCAAGTTGCATCCATTTACCTATAAAAGTCTCAGTTTACCCTCCATTATAGCTGAGTAATATTCCACTGCATTAAAAAAAATCAAATTTTTTATCTATTCATTGACTGATGGGCACTTGGACTTTTTCTAAGATTTAGCTAGTACAAATTATGTTACTATAAACATGGGTGTACATATATCACCGTGATAAGGTGTTTTTAATTCTTCTGGGAAAATACTCAGAAAGAGAATATCTGGATCAAATAAAACCTCTAATCCTAGATTTTTGGAGAATCTCCCTGCTGATTTCCAGATTAGGTACACCTGTCTATACTCCAACAAAAAATTGAAAAGTGTTCCTTTTACCCCAGAGCACCACCAGCCTTTGTTATTGCTTGATTTTTTGATGATAGCTATTCTTTCTAGAGTGAGATGAAATCTTAGTGCTGTTTCAGTTTGCAGCTCTCTTTTTTAATCTCTTTTATGTATTTCATCATTGCAGGGCCTCACTATGCAATTTAGATTCATGGGGATCCTTCTGCTTTCAGCCTCCCCAGTGCTGGCATTACAGGTGTGCGCCACCACACCCAGGCTCTGTGGCTGGCTCAGCCCCCTGGGGATGGGGATGGCACAGCATGTGGTGCCAGGGATTGAACCACAGTCCCTACACTTGTCTTGGCTTGCCTAAACAGTGCTTTAGCCCACTGAGCTATCTTGCCTTGCCCTAATTTTCATCTCTTGAACAACTAATGATGTTGAATCTTTTTTATATACTTATCTACTATCTGTATTTCTTCAACTGAGAAGTGTATATTCATCTCAGATAACCATTATAAGATGGGGCTTTAAATTTGAAGGGGGGTATTTTATTTTTTACAATTCTTTATATATTCTAGGTAGAAGTCCTTTGTCTGAGGGACTGTAGGATAAAATTTTTTCCTACTTTATGGATTGGCTTTTCATTCTGTTTATGATTTCCTTTTATGTACAAAAGCTTTACGCTTTTTAATAAGATGAGATCCCAGAACTAGGGGTTAAGCTCAGTGGTGCAGTGTGTGCCTGGAAAGCACGAGGTCCTGAGATCAATTCCCAGTAATACCTGCAAAAGAAAAATAAAAGGAAAGGATGAGATCCTAGGTGTTGTTTCTTTGGAGTATTGTCCACGCAGCTTGGGTTTTGTTCATGAAGACTCTACCCATCCAGATGTCTTCAAGATTTCTTCCTACTTTTTCTTGTATAAAATTCAGTATTTCTGTTTGAATGCTTAGATTTTTAATCCATTTTGATGTTAGTTTAGTGTACCATGATAGATATGGTCTTTAGCATGTAGAAAGTCATTTTTTTTCCGGCACTGTTTATTAAACAGGCTATCTTCTAGTGAACTCATTTGCCTTCCTTAGACAGAGATAAAGTGCCTGAGTGTGTTTGGGATTTTGTCTGCATCTTCTAATCTATTCCACTGATCCTCAGATCTCTTTTCTTGCCTGTACCATGCTGATTTTATCACAGTAGCTTTGTAGTATAATTTCAGGTCAGAGATTGTCATACCTCTTATCTTACCTTTGTTGCTCAAGATTCCTTTTGGTATTCTAGGTCCCTTCTGGTTCAAAATGAATTTTAAGAATGTTTTCTGTATATCTGTGAGCCATATGAATGGTGTTTTGATCAAGATTACATTACATCTGTTTAATAGTTTTGGGAGCATGTCCATTTTTATTACCATGGTTCATCCTATCTCCAATTCAGATAGCAAGGGGTATCTTTCCATTTTCTGGTGTCATCTTTGATCTTCTTTTTCAGAGTATTATAATTTTCAATGTATATATTGTAGTAGATTTCTAATTGGTGATCAACTTATTATTTGCAACTGAATTAAACTAGCACAGTGCTGAATGTGGGAGGCCCATCTGAGGATTATTGCCAGTAGCATAGAAGGCAGAACAGGAGAAGCTGCTGAAACACTGTTAGGGACGCTGTTTGGAGAAGCTGTTGGGATGTTGGAAGCTGCTAGTTCTATTGGGTTGTTTTACCGGAGGACCTTGTCAGGTTGGCTTTCCTGATGAACTCTGGAGAGGCTTTGGTCCTCATCTTGAGCATCTCTTCCTGGCTCTGGAGGGGATGATGATGCACTACTCAGCCTCATGAAGGAGCTCATTACATTTAATTTCCTGATGGGAACTCGGCTTTCCTCATCACTGGATGAGCTCAGGACCTCATTGTTGCTGAGGATGGCTGTGGGACTTTTTGGGGACTTACTTGGAGCACTTCTTTCTAGCTCCAATTCAGATCCCTCTGCTTGCTAGCAGATCCTTCATCATTCTGGCATAGACTTCCTAGATTCCACCCCTGACCTTGGGCCTTTCCAGTTTAGATCTGTGAAGCAGACCTACATGAGACTGTTGTGGTATTTAGGCCTCTAGTGGGACTTGTGGGAGGACTCATGCAGGATATTATGATCTAGGCCCTCACCTGAGTCTTCAGCATTATGTGTGTGGACAGATTTCTTGCACATCTTATATATGATTTTTGGGTGATTCATTATAAAATACTACTATACAATATGTCCTGCATTATATTGTTCACCTTGCAAAAACTCCAAATCATAACATATAGCTTTCAATCCCTTTGTTAGATTGATTCTTAAGTATTTCGTTTCCTGGATGTTATTGTAAAGGGCACGGTTTCTCTAATTTCTCTCTCAGGGAATTTGTTATTTGCGTACAGGAATTCTATTGATGTTTGGAAGTTGACTATCCAGCTATGTTATTGAATTTGGCTATTATATCTAAGGGTCTCTTGGTGTAGGTTTTGGGGTCTTCTATGTAGATTATCACAGCATCTGCAAATGGTTTTTACCTTCTTCCATTCCTATCATTACTCATTTTATTTCTCACTCTCATATAACTTTCTGGCTAATATTTAAATATTATCCTTTCATGATGAATAGGAGTGATGACGGTGATCATTCTTGTCTTGATCCTGATTTTAAACTGAAAGGTTTCAGTCTTTGTCCATTTAATATGATATTGGCTGTTGGTTTGTCATAGATGGCCTTTATTATGTTGAGGTAAAAAAAAATCTATTCTAGTTTCCCACAGATTTTTAACATGAATAAGTGTTGGCCTTTGTCAAAGCTTTTTCTGCATCTAATAAGATGATCTTTTTTTTTTTTTGCCATTGGCTCTGTTAATATAGTCTATTGCTTTTATTTATTTGTATCTGCTTAACCATCCCTACATTCCTAGGCATATAATCTTGATGATTAGCTACATTCTGTTTGTTAGTATTATGTTAAGTATTTTTTTTTTTTTTACCTATGTTCAATAGAGATTATCCTGTAGTTCTCTTGTTTGCTTGGGTCTTTCTCTGGTTTTGGTATCAGAGTAATATTTGCCTGCAATCGTGAGTTAGGGAGAATTGCTTCCTCTTCCATTTCATTAAAGAGTCTGAGGATTATTGATATTAAATTTCCTATAAGTTTCTTGCATAATTCAACAGTAAATCTATCAGAACTTGGATTTTTCTTTATTGGAAAATTTGTAACTATGTTTTTAATGTCATTGACTGATATTGGGTTATTCGGAATTTTTATATCTTTTCGATTCATCTTTGATAATTGATATATTTCTAGGTTATGTCCAAATCTTCTGTGTTTTTGATCATTTGAGAGGAAACACTTTCATAGTAGATATTGCTAACCTGAATTTTCACAGAATCTATACTGATTCCCCTCATTTCCCTCCTTAGTGCATGAATTTTAGTCTCTTCATTCCCTTTTCTGATAACGTTGGCTAAGTTTATAGATTTTATTTGTCCGTTCAAGAAATCAACTGTTTTAATCATTAATTCTTTTAATTATTTACTTAGTTTCCATTGTGTTTGTTACTGTTTGGATCATTATAATTGCCTTCCTTGTATGAGCTTTGGGCTTGACTTGCTCTTATTTTTCTAGAAACTCAAGGTGAAATGTTAGGTTATTTGTGCTCATATTGTGTTACTAATGTGCTAATTCATTGCTAAAAGTTTCTCTTAGGCCTGCTTTTATTACACCCAGAATTTATTATTCTGGTATGTTGTATCTGCATTTCCTTTTAGTTGTACATATGGTTTGATTTCTTCCTTTGAAGTCATTTGTGACCCATTTGTTTTCTAGGAGGATATTATTTAATTTTATTTTCATGTGTTTATGGAGTTTTTGTGGTTTCTTTTGCCATATTTTTGCACTGCGGTCAGATAATATGAATGAGATAATTGCAATTCCTTTGTATTTATTTAAACATGTTCTGTGGGCTATTATATTATCTATTTTAGAGAACATTCCATGTGGTGCTGAGAACAATGTGTATTCTAATGATGGTGGGTGGAAGAGTCTAAAAGCATTTAATAAGTCCAGTTCTTTTGTAGGTTTGGTTCAGTTCTGATATATCTTTGATGATTTTTTTGTCCAGTTGATCTATCTCTTTGTGACAATAGTGTATTAAGGTCTCCCAGTACAATTGTGTTAATTAATATTTATTTGATTTTTTATGTTTATTAATGATTGTCTTACATAGTTGGGTCTTCTATATGTGTTGCATACACATTTATGATAGTCATCTCTTCCTCTTGAGTGTTTCCCCTAACAAATATGAAGTGATCTTCTTTATCTTTCTTGAATTGAAGTTCACATCATCTGCAAACAGAATAGCTAACCCTGCTTTTATCTAGGCTGCTGTTGCATGGCAGATTGTTTCCATCCTTTGACTTCATGAATTTATGAATTTCTTTTTGAGTTTCTTACATATAGCATACTGTTGGATTCTGTTTCTTGATCTATTCTGGCAGTCTATTTCTTTCTTTCTTTTTTTTTTTTTTTTTTTTTTTTTTTTTTTTTTTTTTTTTTTTTTTTTTTTTTTTTTTTTTTTTTTTTTTTTTTTTTTTTTTTTTTTTTTTTTTTTTTGGTAAATTGAAGCCATTTACACTGATGACTGTAATTGATATGCATTGGCTCATCTTTGCCATGATCTTTTCCTGCTGTTGTTTCCATGCTATTCTCATTTGTTTAATTGCATGTCATGCCTGGGAAGTTTTTTATTGTGTTGTTTTTTGGATTATTATTATTTTTTATCTCTGTTTATAATACTTCCAGTACTTTGTAGGGTTGATTTGATGGTCATGAATTACTTCATTTGTTCTTTGTCATGGTGGTATTTTATGTTTCTATTAATTTTGAAATACAGATTTACAGGTTATATCATTCTGGGTTGTAATTTTTTTTATTTCAAGACTTGAAATACTTCACTCCAAGTATTCCTTAGCTTGATGGTTTGTGTTTTGAAGTCTGCCATGATTCTGATGGGCTTTCCTTGATAAGTGATCTGTTTCTTTTCTCTAACAGTCTTTAATTTTCTTTTTTTTTGTATTGAGTTTCTGGAATATTTATTATTGTATGTCGTGATGTAGTTTTATTTTGGTCATGGCTTTTTGGAGTTCTATATGTTCAGTTTATTTACATATCAAATTCTTTATACTTGGGAAGGTTTCTTTTATTATTTTTATGAAGAGTGTTTCTATGGTATTTATAGTGTCTTCAGCTTTTTTGTTGAACCCCATAAATCTTTTGTTATTCTTTGCAATGCCTTGCAGCTGTTGGATTGATTTTGTATAATCTCTTGCCATTTTTAAAATATGTTAAACTGGGTATGGTGGTGTATGGCTGCAACAATCCCAGGACTAAGGAGACTGAAATCCCAGTCTAAGGAGACTGAAAATAGGAGGATCACTATGAGAATGAGCTGCACAGTGAGACACTGTGTCATGTTCATAAAAAAGAATTGATATAAAATTTGGGCTGGTTAGATAGCTCAGCAGACTAAAGTGACTGCTTCATTAAGCTTAGACAAGCTCAGGGACTGTAGCTTGATCCCTGACACTACATGCTGTGCTAGTCGCACAACCAGAGTGGGCTGAGCTGGCCACACATGCACACACACACACACACACACACACACACACACACACACTATAAAATTGTCTCAGTGTGACTACCTGAAAAAGTAAGTAAAATGTGAAAAGTACAATAGATACTGTGAAAGAGAATCTGTTCAATCTGTTCAAAAGGGAAAACTGATGAGGACAAGAAAAAAGAGAGAAGGGAAAATGTATATTTGTATATATTGGTTTTTTAAATTTATTTAGGACAGAGTGTACAGGGTGTACAGGGTCTCACTGCTAGATTGGACTCCTAGTGATCCTCCTGTTTACAGCTTCCCAAGTGCTGGGATTACAGGCATGTGACACCAAACCTAGTGTCAATTGCTGTCTCAGTGCACTCCGGGGGCAGAGCTGGCATGGCAGGCCAGAGGATCGAACTCACAGCCCCTGCATTTGCCTAAGTATGTGCTTTAATCTGCTGAGCTATTTGGCTGGCCTTATATTTGTATATATAAATGTAGAATAGTTTGGTTAATAGTACTGCTTATTTCTACTGGTCTATTGAAAGCAGCAGTTAATGTTAAATTTTTGAAAGTAATTTATTGATTTTCTTCTTCTTAATTTCTTATAGTTTTCTGTTGCATATACTCTCAATAGAAGTTTTGATTGGTTGGGTTTTATTTTGGATCTGTTTCATGAATTCCATTTTTTTTCGTATATTGGGCATTTTTTGTTTACATCATTTTTTGAAGATTATCTATTCCTTATCTCTGTCTTTTCTGCCATCTTTGATTTTAATTATCATTTCATTTTGTACATAAGAGATTATGTTCTCTATAGACTTCCCATTTGTTTTGTTACTTCTGTTGCTATCATTTTGGAAATTTCTAGTTTCACTTCCAATTTTGTCTTATCTCATTGTGTTCCTGGCTTGTCCTGGGTAGGCTTGGGGTCTGGGGTTTCACTTTGATTCTGTATCTTGTCATTTTCTATTTTCTCTTTTTAATTTTATTTTCAATGTTGATGCTTGTTAATTTCTTTCTTTCCCTCCCTCTTTCTTCTTCTTCTTCTTCTTCTTCTTCTTCTTCTTCTTCTTCTTCTTCTTCTTCTTCTTCTTCTTCTTCTTCTTCTTC
>PVKA01044604.1:0-16060 GCA_004027165.1 Ctenomys sociabilis | reverse complement strand
ACTGTTTTCATAACGTTTTGGTATTGTACAAGGTGCATACATGATATTATATTTACAGGTTTTTTTATAGCTGAATTATATCAAAAATTCAATAATTATTTACCTAGTGGATGACCATAGCACTAAAAGCCGACATAATATCCTGTCCAACCAGCATTAGTGCAGATCTTGCCTATCATAGAATTATGTAGAAGCACAGTGTTATCTATCCCAACTGTACTGTCTATACACACACATCATGATTTTTTCTTTCTACAACCCTTCCTTTGTCTACACCTGTCAAAAGTGGGCACTCCATTGACATTCAACTACCTTAGGTGCTTGAACTCGACACCACAATCCAACACAGTCCTAAGCTGGTTCTTTGAAAGACTAAACAAAATCAATAGGCCGCTATCTAACCTTATCAAAAAGAGGAAAGAAAAAATTCAAATAAAAGCAATAAGGAACGAAAAAGGGTGTAATTACCACAGAAGCAGTGGAAATTCAGAAGATTATCAATAGCTACTTCGACAATCTTTACACTCAAAGAATAAAAGACACAGAAGAAATGGACAGATTCCTTGAAAGGCACAGATTACCAAAACTGAATCAAGACAGAACAATGCTCAATAAGCCAATAACAGCCAATAAAATACAAAATGTAACTAAAAGCTGGCCGACAAGGAAAAGTGCAAGTCCTGATGGATTCACAGCTGAATTTTACAAGAAATTTATGGAAGACATAATCCCTACACTCCTCTTCAATGAAATTGAAAAGAAAGCAGTCCTTCCACAATCATTTTTGGAGGCAAGTATTATGCTGACTGCAAAACTAGGGAAAGACACAACTAAAAAAGAGAACTACAGGTCAATCTCCCTCATGAACATAGATGCAAAAATCCTCAATAAAATCCTAGCAAACAGAATACAGCAAATCATCAAGAAGATCATACACCATGAACAGGTAGGTAGGATCCCAGGGATGCAAGGATGGTTCCATATTTGAAAATCTATAAATGTAATACACTATATTAATAGGCTGACATCTAAAATCCACATGATCATCTCAATTGATGCAGAGAAAGCTTTTGACAAAGTCCCGCACTCATTCATGTTCAAATTCCGACAGAAAATTGGAATAGAATTCATCTACCTCAATTTAATAAAAGACTATTACAACCCAGTGGCTAATATAATTCTAAGTGGGGAAAAACTGAAATCTTGTACTCTTAGATCTAGTATAAGACAAGGATGTCCTCTATCACCCATCCGGTTCAGTTTAGTTTTGGAATCATTAGCTACAGCCATTAGACAAGAGGGAGAAATAAAAGGAATAACAATATAAAAAGATGAAGTTAAATTATCACTATTTGTAGATGACATGATACTTTACTTGGAAGACCCCAAAAACTCCATCAAGAAGCTACTAGAATTGAAACCCAAATTCAGTAGCATAGCAAAACTCAAATACAATAGCTTTCCTCTACACAGATAAGAAACACACTTAGAGGGAAATTACAGAAACTATACTTTTTAAAATAGCACCACAGAAGAAATTACCAACAAAGTGAAAAGACCACCCACAAATTTTGATAAAAAATCCTAACTCATAAGCACTGAGACAAAGGTCTGCTTTCTAGAATTTATAAAGAAATAAAAAAATATCAGGGCTCATAAGTTTAAAGACCCAATCCAAAAATGGGCATCTGAGATGAACACACACTTCTCAGAGGAGGAAATTAAAGAAGTGAATAAATCGATGAAAAAATGCTCCATCATCCACAATAGTCATCCATGAAATGCAAATTAAAACAGCACTGAGATACCATCTCACCCCAGAAAGAATTGCTATCATAAACAAATGAACCAACAACAAAATTTCGAGAGGTTGTAGGGAAAAGGGAACCCTTCTCCACTGCTAGCGGGAATGTAGACTGGTGCAACCATTGTGGAGATCAGTGTAGAGAATCTTCAAAAGACTAGGACTGGAAATCCCAGTCAAGCCAGCTATCCCCCTACTGGCAATTTTCCCAGAGGAAATGAAAACATTATATCATAGTGATATATGTGTACCTATGTTTATAGCAGCACAATTTGTGATAGCAAAATCTTGGAAACAACCAAGATATCCCTCGCATGAGGAATGGTTGAATAAGTTGTGGTATTTCTATAGAATGGAGTATTACTCAGCTATTAAGAATGATAAGTTTGAAGTATTTATATTGAAGTGGATGCCACTAGAACATATACTCATAAGTGAAATAAAGCAGGCACACATGTGTAAATATTGTATAGTCTCCATAATATAAAAAATGAAAAAAAATACAAATAGAATTGTACAACAACTGTAGACAATTGAGTCAGATAAGGCAAAGTGAACGGCATATACTGCAGGGTACTGGACAGCTTTTCTTCTGGATGGTTAACAACCTAAGTTCACAGATCAAAATTGGAGAAATAGAAGAGCTGCAAGGCTAGCCAACATTTTGGCCCTAGCCTTTCAAGGTCAGTGAAGATTCAGGGCATAGGAGAACCTGTACTGTAACATTATGAAACTCAGTTGTGCCCCAAATTTTCTGATCAAGGAGATTATAGAGAGAAAACTCTCTCAGGCTTTCACGGACAGCAAATTGGTCAAGCATGGCTATGACTCATTCACATGGCTGACAGTGACAAAGGATCTACAGAGTGATGTACAGGGTTGCAGAATAAACCCTGAGGGGACTTGACTGACCTCATCAGGTACAAAAGTTATACTTTTTTGTTATATGGATCTTGCTTTATCTCGCTCTTAACTATCTAGCACAAAAGTATAAAAATGAGGCATATAAAATAAGGCCATAATAATAAGCTGAGATGTAAATGGCTCTAGTCAACAACTCTGGATAGCCCACTACTGTTGTGGACTGCTGGACTCTCTTGGATTGTTTTGCAGACTTCAAGCACCTATAATTATTGAATGACAATAGAATACCCATCTTTGAAAGTACTAAACAAAAAAAGGGGATAATAGGAAGAACAATTCTGTGTTTGTATAAATGCTACAGTTAGGATAAATACACAATACTTTTTAATAATTCTATGAGAAGAAAGATTTGCCCTAATAGAGTTTGGACAGGATACCCTGTTTGCTTCCTGTATTATGGACGACCACTAGGAAGATAACAATGTAAAAAGTATCAGTTATTGAAACTGTACTATAAATCAACTTTAAAAATTAGGTATACAGCTACATTTTCTTAGTTCATTGATTAGAAGCATCTGCTCTAATAGTGTTTGTAAATAGAATATCATATATGCACCTTGTACAACAAAAAGCCACTAAGAAAACAATATGCAATGTATTAATTATTGAATCTGTCCTACTAATTTTATTTGAAACTCTCTCATTGCTATTTGTTCTTCAATAAAATAAAATTTTTAAAAACTTATTGCAATGGAAAAAAAATCTCTATACAAAAAATGTTAGTGAGGGAAGAACGAAATTAAACAGCATCTTTTTCCACATTAGAACGAAAAAAAAGCCAAGTGTGTAAGAAGCTAACTAATTAAAAGGATTGTAAAAAAAGATCTGTCCTCATTGAATTTTATACTTAGCAAATATACCTATGAAGACTTAAAGTAAAATATTTTCCAGTTATACACACTCAAAATATTCTAACACCTCCAGACATATCCTATAGGAAATAACAGAGATCATAATCCAGAAGGCAAGAAAAGTTGCTCTATGGTCCTGGATAAAGCATAAAGTGTTCTCAAAATGATAGTTATGCAGGACTATGTAGAATGTATTAGATGAACCCATTTAAAAGGTCACTGAAGATTTCTACAAAACAGTATCCATCTTATGTCAGGTTGTATACATATTTTTTTCTGTGTGTGTGTATGTGTGTGTGTGTGTGTATGTAAAAGACAAGGAAGTTGTAATACAAAGTCAATGGAAAATGGAAATATACTTTTTAAACTTTCTAATGCTAGAAGAAAATGTCATACCATATCTTTTAAGTAGGTTGTAAGTCAAAGATACACTATAAATCTTAAAACAAAAATTAAGATTAAACAATGTTCATAAATTAAATATTAATTAATAAAAAATTAAATGTTTCCAAAAAATTGAACTAAGAAAAAGTTTTCATAACAGTAGAGAATTACTGAGAATAAAACAAGTAAATACCAGAGTGGCAAATATATGACCAGCACTTCTAACAGCTTTGGGATAGGATATTGCTCAATGTTCTAGTATGTCATGGACATGGACAGTGTCCACGATGCTTACTGGTGGCCAGGTGTCACTTGTGGTACTGAACTACTGCTATTTTCTTGATATCCACCTTACAGACCCAGACAAAATCATGACCAATAGAGTGTAAGAGAAGTCCATTTGTAGACTATGCTGATGGAAATATTTTGCTGCAGCATAGAAAAGAATAACTGGAAGACTGCTGTTGTATACCTCTTATTCTCCTGTGTTTAATTGTTTGCCCTATATGGTGGGTTCTTTCCATTCTCATCATGGAGTTATAATTTTGATTCTTCTCTAGAATATCTTTTAGTAGTCTGTGTAGTGTTGGGTTTGTCATCATAAAATTCTTTAGTTTTTCTTTGTCATGGATGTATTTTACTTCTCCATTATACTTGAGACAGAGTTTTGCAGGGTATATTAGTCTGGGTTGCAATTTGTTTTCTTGCAAGAGTTGTAATACTTTGCTCCATGCTCCTCTTGCCCTCATGGTTTGTGAAGAGAAATCTGCCGTTAGGGCTTGTATTGAATTTATTTTATTATTATTATTTTTTTGGTACCGAGGTTTGAACTCAGAACTTTTCACTTTCCAGGCAGGCTTTTATTCCACTGAGCTATCTCCCCTACCTGTTTTTTTTTTTTATTGTTTTTTTTTAGTTTTTCCCTTACTTTCCCTCCCCCTCCCTTATTCTCCTTCCCATTTGAATACATTCTTCCTACTTCTCAATATCTATCCTTCATTATGCTGCTTATTATCTTTGCGTTTCTCACACAAGAGAAACAATGCAATATTTAAACTTGTGTGTCCTATTGTGCACAAGCATTTTGAAAGAAACCTGAAAAAAATCAAACATACATGATGATCATTTTATATGATACCAAAATAAAATGCAGGGTTCCTGAAAATGGCATAACATTTTGAGTTCAGTATTAAACACCTAAAGACCTAATAATGTAATGATTATCTTTCACATTAAGTCTTTTCTCTCTCCTTCATACTATAACTTCTCTTAAAGGTACAAAGTCAGAATCTGACCTTAACAACTACAAAAAGTGGGCTGGAGAGATAGCTCAGCAGCATAAGCGCTTGTCTGGCAAGTGTAAGATCTCAAATTCAATTCCCAGTACCACCAAAAAAACTAGCTATTCTTGTTTGGGCTAGCCTGATAACTCAGCAAATTAAAGCGCCTGCTTAGGCAGAGTGCAGTGGCCGGGTCTGGTCCCTGGCTTGCCATGTTGTGCCAGCCCCACCCACAGGGCGCACTAAGATAGTGAAGGAGACTGGGCGTGATGATGTGTGCCTCTAATTCTGGCACTTGAGAGGCTGAAAACAGGAGGATCACTATGAATCCAATCTATACAGTGAGACCTTGAAGACCTTATACAAAATACATAAAAAACTACAAAAAAAATATTCCAGAATCCCAAAACTGAAATCAATTCTCTAAATGTGGAACTGTACTATATAGCTCAATGGTAGAATGTCCATCTAGTATGTGTGAGCCCTGAATTCCATTCCAGTAAAATGAAAAGAAGTTGTGATATGTTCACAAGACTAAATTGCTTTTGATCAGGTCTCACTTTTAGTAAATGATGCTATCAGTTAGAAAATTTGAAAAGGAAAGGCCAGGGTGAGACCCCAGGGAAGAAAATAAAAAGAATCAAGAGAGATCTTCGAGGTGTTAAACTCAAGGAAAGACAAAGCGAAGGGCCTGCTCTGGGGATGGAGGGACCCCAGAGAGGGAAAGGGCAAAGCGCATGGGACAGTATTAATTACTTTCCTGTCGCTGGGACAGAATACCCTACACCCACAGCCACAACTTAAAGGAAAAGAGGTTTATTTTGGCTCATGAGTTAGTCTAGTCCGCTGACTTCAAGGCAGAAAAGGAATGGTGGAGGGCACGGTGCAGGAAAGCTGCTCAATTCATGGAAGACAGAAAGCAGCGAGAAGGGGGGAGCCGGAAGGATTCACCCCCACAGGTAGCCTGCCTTGGAGTGCCTCTTCCAATCATACCCTACACGCTAAGAGCACATTCAGCCAGGGACTCACCACCTGGCTGACCCACCGATGAGGGTACCACCCCCATGAGTCAGTCACCTTCCAAAAGAACAGAGGTAACGAGGGCTAGAAGGTAGGGAAGGGCCTAAACCATTTGAGAGACCTAGCCAAGGAAATAAATAATTAAAGGCATACCGATGCAAAAGATAGCTTCAAAGGCATACCATGGTTGGAAGAGTTGTGCCCAAAACTTTGATGAAGTACAGCTAAAAAAGTGAATTATTTTATAAAAACCAGGAGAAGTCTTACAGAAGGTATGCATAAAAATCCTTTGACATGTGTACAAGTGAGCCAAGTTGTCATTTAAAGACCTCACAAACTATTATTATCTTACAAGGAAAAAGACCTGGTTACTATAAAGACTTTTTCTTTCAAGTAATATTTCATTATTTTTTCAAGGCCTTGATCTTCAAAAAGTTAATTAAGTATATAATTCTGAAAAATAAGTACATTGCTTGTTTGTATTTTTATTATGGTAAAGTATAAGTAACAAGTCAGGGAATGTCTCCCTATTTTAACATCTGCCACTAGATTTAATCTGCTCTTAAGACAAAATGGACAAGAACATTAGACTTGTTCAGGTGAGTTCTATTCTCCAACATCCACTCAATGACAGCAGGAACTTCTAAAAGTCTCTAACCCTTATGTTCTTCAACCTCTACTTTTCTGTATTCAGGACATTCTCCATCAAAGACAAGTACTTAAATATTCACCTTAGATTCTGAACCTGTCCTCTACTTTCCTACCTGCTCAACCAGGGGAAAGACATGCTTGCAGGGCAGGCCAAACTCTGAAGAAGAGATTATCACCTTAAAGATAAGTACTATTTGTTCCCCCAAGAATAAAACTAAAATTTATTGAACACTTGTGCAAGGACACTACACAAAGCATTTGCTACAGGCGATACAGTTGTCACACATCTTTCTCACTGCCATCACAGACACCCTTCTCCCCCGGCCCCCCGCTCCAGAACTGATTTCTTGAGTAAGCCAAGGTGATCTAAGTTTTTCATGAATTACTTAAGTACATAAAAAGTTTGAAAACCAGAGGTCTAATGGCAAAGCCTTTCAAACTGTGAATGAGAATTCATTAGTGGGTTGTGGTCCGCATATTTTACATATAATACTGTTAACAGTACATTGTATGTAGTAAAAATATTCTTCAAAACTTGTCAATCATATATTATATACATGTGTACTGGCATCATAATATAAAATTTATTTCTCCTGTTAATCACTGCCAAAAAGGCTGCAAAACACAGGCTGGGCATTGCACTGTGACAAGAATAAAAACAGCAAAATGCAGCACGCTTTCACTGTGCTCATCCACAGTAATGAGAATTATGGTACAGGTAATTTGGTCAAAAAGCTAATGACTTGAGTCAAAATGCAAATATTCTACCCTCATTTCTTGTTTACTGTGGATACTGACAAATTCATTATTGCTTCTGCGGGATGAGAGGGAAGTTAATAAAATATTGTTGTAGAGAAAAGGAAAGCAAATTTGTGCATTCGTTTAGAATTCAATTCCTATATAACTGAAAATAACTATTAAAACCATCCTCTTTCCTTACATTATGCAAATAATGTAGGTGAGGCCGTAATGTTAATTACAGCTAATCAGTCCCAAATACTCCACATAATTATTGCGCCTTCCCTCCTCTTTGCTTAAAACCAAGTCACGCAATTCATAGAAAACTATGGTCATAATTCCATCCATGCGTGAAGACACAAATTCCCAGGCAGCGGCAAGCCATCCACGCTGCGCCTGCAGTTCTTCACTCTAAGGCGGGAAAAGCCAGGCGCCCCGATCTTGTGATTCTCCCAGGATTAGGAGTAGCGTAGCTCCAGCCAGAAAGGCTTGCCCAAGCAAAAAATGAAAAGCAGGATCACACACACACACACACACACACACACACACACACACGCACACACACACACACGCACACACACACACACACGGGCCTGGAGGAAAAATCGCTCTCGCTCCCCTCTGTGCCAGGACCGAGGACTGGAGAGAGAGCGCAGAGCAACACAAATCGAGTCCTAGCCACTCAACCCTATGCCTCCTCCTGGCCGCTCCACGTCTGAAGGAGTCAGATGCGGAATTCACTACGGAAAAAGCGTAACGGAGAGCGAAGCCTGCCAACAACCGTGAATTAAAATAAATAATTAATTTTTTTAAACCCTGCAGGTAAACTTACCACTGTGTGGTTTACAGAGAAAAATAGGTAGGCTCCGGAGACTGCGCAGGAAACAAAGAGGCCAGCAGACCTCCTGGAACCTGAAAGAAGTGGTCTCCCAGCCGGAGAGAAGCAAACAGGATTGAGGTTTAAATGAGGTAAACCCACTTAACTAGGAGGGGCAGCCGTTGACCCTGACCCGGACGCATCCGGATTGGTTGATACCGAAAGCGTTCCAAAGCAAACTTTTCTGTGATTGGCTAGGAAAGTCAAGCGGGAACCCAGAGGTGGGGGTGGGATAGGGGTAACAAAGTTGTTACCCAGGCAACAGAGACGCAGAGCTCTCCTCAGTCCATTTTCTGAGCCTAGTCAGCGATCCGAAAACTGCCCACCAAGGTGAGGAAACCCAAACCTTTGGAGGGGAGAGAGGGGAATTTGGTGTCTGTTAGAAAAACTGGGGAGAACTTGTACTTAGATTCTGAGAGATAACGCCAAAACCCACAAGTAACACCAAGTAGAGGCAAACATTTCCCTCAGTCTCTCAGGGCGCTGCTTTAAAAAATTTCACACTCTCAGGTTGTGAGTGAGACATGGGGTAGTTAGAGAATACCAGGAATGGGTGCTGGTGGACTGTACTGGAGATAGCCAAGTAGCCTCAATTCTCACACACACACTTTAACCGTCTTTCTTTTCCATTAAAGATGACCAGCCTGAGAATGTGAACCATGTTTCCTTATAGAAAGGAAGATCTAACTTGGTACCTTCTGCATGTACTGGCATGATTTATCCTGATCAGGTTACGATATATAGTGGAAGGACCTAACAGTGGCCAAACCAAAAACAAAAGCCCGTGCCACTTACTACATGAACCATGTCCTGTAGCCTAAGAGTTCCAGCACAGTCCGGTTTGGTGGTAGATGCATTTAACTCCATCATCCTGAAAGACTGAGGCAAAATATTCAGGTTCAAGCCTAACCTGGGAAATTTAGTGACTTAGCAAGATTTTTCTCTAAACAAAACCAAAAAATTTTGTGTGCAGGTGCCTCATCAGGAGCTTAAATACTGTGTTTAATCTCTGCAGCCTTAAATACTCTATTTCATCTGACTATACCTTTCAAAAAGGGTTCAAAAAATAATCAGAATAAAGGGTAGAGGAAAGCGATTTGATCATAGAGAGATAGGGAACATTTCTCCAAGAGCTTCCTGTTGTGATAGGCACTTAGAAGACAGACTAAAGAAGTTGACTTGAGAAAATTGCAAAGGTGCTAAAAGAAAATGTGCCACCTCAACCACGCTTTTGTAGCGACATAAAATATGAGACTGAGACAGGAAAACATTGACAAATGTGTGTTTTGCCTGAAATGTACTGTATAGCTTTTGAGGACTTTTGCTGTGTTTTGTTTTGTTTTTGTTTTTGCTTTCATTTTTGTGACACAGGATCTTGCCACCTATCAGGGTGGATTGGAACCTACTAGGTAGCACAGGCTGCCCTCTAATTTGGAGAGATCCTCTTGCCTCAGCCCCTGAGTGCTGGGATTAAAGACATGGGCCTCTACAACCCGCTCATGTGTAACTTTTGATAACACAGGATAAGTTCTGTAGAAGTTAATGATATTTGTCTCCATACAAACTCACTTTTCTAGCAGGATTTGGATGTGGTAGATGTTTGTACTCCCAGAAATTGGCAGGCTGAGGCACTAGGCTTGCTTGAACTTGAGCCTAGGAGTTCAAAGTCAACCTGAGCAACATAAGGAGATCTTTAAAAACAAAACAAAACCCCACTTTTCAAAGCATGACTGGGATGGTAAAGATTCCTTAAGAATGCATGAATAAAATAAAGAATAGACAGAGGTAATATTAAATCAAATGTGTCTCACGAGAGGCAGTGAATTACAACTATAATCCTAGCACCTGGGAAGCCAAGGCTGCCAGTCTGGGTTACTTAGTGAGTTCAGGTACAGCCCAAGGTATATAACAGGATCCTACCTCAAAAACTCCAGATAATTTCAATAAATATTTTCTATTAAGCTCCTGTCAAATAGCTCAGGGGCATAAAGCACCTGAAAGCAGGCACAGAAGCCAGGGTTCTATCCCAGGGGTGTGCTGAGATGTGATTAAGACTGGGCATGGTGGCGTATGCCTGTAATTCCAGCACTTGGGAGGCTGTATACAGGAAAATCAGTATGAGTCTGATCTAGTAGTGAGACCCTGAACGCCCTGTAAACCCTTCCCTAAAATACAGAAAAAAATTTCCATTAAATATATTTTAAGGACTTGGAGAATGGCTCAGTAGCTCTGTATTTGCTTAGCAAGTATGAAGTCCTGAGCTCAAGTCCTATAGTAATATGTTTGTGTATTTGATGGTAGTGAAAAGTAAAACCTAAAAAGGAAACTTTGGATATTGTAAAGATACTGAAAATATTTTTTTTGATTGAGGACCTAGTGTATGCTAAAAATGTATTCTTCTAATGAAGTATACCCATGGTATACATGAATCATTACTTTTAATAAGCAAGGAATATTTGATGAATAAGGTTGGAAAAATGCTTAACAGTCTTAAAGATGGAGGTGGATGGTCAGAAGATATTTCTTCATTTTTTTTCTTAATATATTTGGTACAGGGTCTCACTGTGCAGCTTGGCCTCATAGTGATCTTCCTGCTTTCAGCTTCCTCAACACTGAGATTACAGGCATGTGTCAACATGCCCGAACTCAGTGGTAGGCTCAGTGTGCCCAGGGGTGGGGCTGGTTCGCCCTGTGGTGCTGAGAATCAAGCCCCAGTCCTTGCTCTTGCCTAAGCAGGCACTTAGTCCTCTGAGCTATCTCACTGGCCATAAAAGATGGTATATGAGGCTGTAGGCCCTGCCACCACCACTTAAAAAAAGCTTAAAAATTAGCCTGCATCATATATTATATTTTAATTGAAAAACAAGCAATAGATATTGTTTAATTTCATGTCTTTAAAATAATTTTAATGCAAGAATTGCTAAATAAGGCACCATATAAAACTTTTGAAGAAATGTCAACTATTTAGACAACAAGTAGATTCTGAATACTGTGAAATAATTCAACTATAAATGGTCAGGATTTTACTTGAAGGTATCTTTTTAATCTATTTACTTCACCAAATGGATAATGTTTATTGATTCTTTATTACCTTGATTTTATTCATTGTGTACTCTCTAACTAATAAAATATTACTTGTTTTTGAATAATCTATAATTCAGCACTTCATTAATTTCATTTAATTAAAATCTATCTTAATTAATATTCTCTAATTAGTTAAAGTAAAGAGCCATCCTTATTGACACTATTGGTATAGACAAATAAAGTTGAAACCATGATCCCAGCCAGAATCAGACTTAATTGCAAGGTTACTGATATTGCTTCAGTGCTGTGGGCCTGGAAACATGCTAATTGAACCTTTTTGAGTCTCTAAAGGACTCTGCTGTTTTGGTAATGCTCTGGTTCTGGAGTAATGGAGTTTTTAGCTAGTTGTGGCAACTACCAAGATAGAGGCACCAGCTAAATTTTATGAAGAGCTAGGGGCCCAGATTGATAAGGAAAAAGTAATAAACAAAATCTCTTCCTGGAAAATGCTACCATTGGCATTGGTTTAATAGAAGACAAATTTTTTCTTCTTCTTCTTCCTTTTTTTTTTTTTTTTTGGAGGCACCATGGATTGAATTGAGGCCCTTGTGCTTGCCAGAGAAACACTTATTCCACTGAGCCATTGCCCCAGCCCTGGTTTAATAAAAGAGAATCTGAGGAAGAAAAACACAGGCCCCAGAGAACTTATTTTATAAGTAACCAAATCTGAAATAAAAAATTTAGCAATGTATCTGGTTTTCCTTGAAACTCTTACTTGAAGTTTCCTTAAATTTATTTAAGACCTTAGACTATTTAAATGGTAATGTCACATTCAAATATAGTGAATGTGGCTCCAGAATCTTAATTTTTATACTACCTATATAGTCTGAGCAAACAATAATATATTTCAAGATACAAAAACAGGAAAATATAGGCTATGTTTAATAAGTATTCATCTTTTTTTTTTCTTCATGTGTTTGGTACAGGGTCTACAGGTTCTTACTTATGTAGATTGGATTCATAGTGATTCATTCTCCTGTTTTCAGCCTTCCAAGTGCTGGGATTATAGGGGCAAGTCACCACGGCCAGTTTCAGTTGCCATCTCAGCACACCTCAGGGGCAGGGCCGTCACTGCACAGTATTTAACTTTTAACAGAATGCAGAACATATAGGAGAATAATGAGAGGGAAGGGCAGAAAATTAGGCTGCAGATATATCCTTAAGGACCTTGGTTGCCAGACACAAGATGAACTCAAGTGTTTCTCAAATTTACAAATAAAACTAACAGCACTGCAGAATTCCTCAGAAGGCCTCTTTCTTTGGTTTTTAAAAATATATGTTAAGTGACCTTTAATATATAATTGTAATAAATATATGATTTATAGTGTGCTAGACTTATAAAATGCCAATAGAATCTTCATGTTCATTCAACTTAGAATTTTTTTAAAGTTCGTATTCTTTTTTCTTTTGCTATTTTGAAATATTTAGTTAGTTATCCAAAAGCAACTATGATTCTTTTATTTCTCAAGATAAAACAACAAACTTCTCAGGATTTATACCTTTTTTCTTTTTTTAGGACTGGGGATTGAATTAAGGACCTTGCACCTGACAGGCAGGCACTTTTACTGCTGAGCTATCTCCTTGTCCTAGGACTTATATCTTTATTTACATATTATTTACATTTATTATAGTCAGAGTTTTTATTTTTGTCTTTTTGAGACAATATTTCAGATGTGGTTCAATCTGACCTTGAACTCACTTTGTAGCCCAGGCTGGCCTTGACCTTGTAGCAATCCTCCTGCCTCAGCATCCCAAGTGCTAGCATTATAGTTGTGTCTCAGTTTGCCTAGATAGTAAAAGTTATTCTTGCCAAAGTGCTAATTTTATTATTAAGTTTCTACTCCAATTTAGTCATAATGTGCACTGTGTTATTTTATGCCAGCATGAAATGAAAGTCTATTTAAGCCCAATTCTTGAATTCTTCAGATATGTAAAATATTACTAAGAATTGTTACAAATGGTCTGTTTAACACAGAGAGCCAAAACGGTTTAACACACATTGTAAGCAGCAGCATCTCTTTCAAAGTAGTCACTTTGGGCAGCTAACCTACTTACTGTAATGAGGTCACTCTTCAAATTACTTTTGAAACCACTATTTTAGAATTGCCTTGAGATTTACTGCACATTATTTTGGATATTCTCAAAGAAACAAACTTTATATTTTGAAAGTATATCTGATATAGAAATATATCTAGAAATCACTTAGTGACAAGTCTGGTATGTAATAAAACTGAATGATATCATGATTCTTATTTTCTTGATTATACATATAGAGGCAATTTCAAAAGAAAATAAAATTCCAAAAGCTTTTGAGCATTGATAACATATTTTTATTTGCATATATAACCCTCCAAGGTAACTATTTTGAAATACCACAGTAACATGAATTTAATCATGCCTAATTTATTATTCATCAATCACTGTATTACAGCTCTGGTTATTGAAGACATTCTATCTACGTACAGATGGAGCTTCTGGTGGGAGCAGAATAAACTGGAATAAAAAGTAACCTGTAATAAAAGTATTCAAACATCTCAAATATAGTGGCTGAGATAGTTGGCAGAATAATTAGTCATATCAGAAACATGGAAGTAGAAGTTTCTCAACGTGAGCAAAGTTGCAGGGTAGAAAGGGTCCATCTCCCACCTCATGAGAATCAGATTACAGTTTCTTCCCAAATAAAATAGTAGGGATTTGGAATTAATCTGTTTTTCCTAAATCCTGTGTCCAGTGCACCAACAGAACCATAAATTTTCTTCATAACTGCCATAGCAGGTGCTCAGGTGACACAAGGAAGCCATTGATGACATGGCTTGCTTTCCTTTTCTCCTACTCAAATTTGGAATCTTCTTCATCTAGCTGCAAATTCTTCCACAATTTTAACTAACAAGATCCTGCTTTTTGTATGTCTGCCTAATCACCCAGGGTCCTACTTGGCCCTAAATATGTTTTCCTGTAACCATGCCTGTTTACCCTTTCTGCCCTGCAACTCTGCTTATGTTGAGAAACTTCTACTTCCATGTTTCTGATATGACTAATTGTTCTGCCAACTATTTCAGCCACTATATTTGACATGTTTGAATACTTTTATTACAGGTTAGCTTTACTTGTTCCAGTTTATTCTGCTCTCAGCAGCTCACCATTTAGCTGTCATAAATTCATGATCAAGAATCTGTGGATATTGAACTATGTGTCAGAAAATAGCATCTCATGTAGCCTTTCATATTTTAGCAAACTCTTTCACCTATGTTATATAATTTGATTATCATAACAGTTTTGTAGTTTAATGCTGATATAATAAATTTTTGTTATTTTTAATGTCTCATTATACATTCTCAAACGACAATACTAATTATATCTGATAACTGAATGCATTTTGCCTTTCCTCACCAGAGGTAGAAAATCTTTCAATAAGATTTTTGTCTTAAATGTTAGATAAATATTTAATGAATGCATAACCAACTAAAAATTTTAAAATATGAATGGGAACCTCTTTGTTTAATATAATGTGTGTCAATTATTCATTTCCATAACAGGCTATTAGACTGTGGCGTGAGAAAAATTGTTTTATCTTTCATCTTTTCCAACTTAATGAGTTTCCAATGTAATTAATGTTATCATTAACTTATTCTTCATTGTTATTAGGTATACTATACATGCCCAGAAAAATTAACCTTTTAAAGAACTAATAATAGCTAACGTATGTTGAGTGCTTACTATGTGTCAGACATTATTCCAAGATTCTTTATGTGCATTAAAGTACTAAAACCCTATTAACAATTCTAAGAAATAAATAAGTGCTATTTTTATCCTGATTTTACAGATAAAGTAAATTAAGTATAGAAAGTTTAAGTAATGTGCTGAAAATTACAGACCTAAGGAGTAAACAATGGGTTCAAGTCCAAGCAGTGTGATTCCACAATCCTTACTATTAACCACTATGATACATTGCTTCTATGCTAAAGGTATAGGGCAATTCAGTATTTGTTTTATACCCTTGATGGCTCCAAAATATATTAAGAGGGGCCAGAGAGATGGATCAGTGGAATAAGCACTTCCCTGGCAGGTGCAAGGGTCTGAGTTCAATCCCTGGTTCCACTACAAAAAAAAAAAAAAAAAAAAAAAAAAAAAAAAAAAAAAAAAAAAAAAAAAAAAAAAAAAAAAAAAAAAAAAAAATATATATATATATATATATATATATATATATATATATATTAGTTTTATATATAACAAAGGAAGTCAAAGTAATGGTGAAATATAATAATAAAAAAGATTTGTCAAATACCACCTGGATACAGATAAACTTTAACAAACACTAGAATCAATACAGACTTGAGAATCTCTATGTTAACCATTCTAGGAACAATACAAAAATACACATGGGTGGGTGATTTAACATGTGCATGAAATAAATGTTTGCATGAATTCACTGTATGAAGTGATTTTT
>PVKA01044603.1:0-16057 GCA_004027165.1 Ctenomys sociabilis | reverse complement strand
AAGTCCAGCCTGAACTGCATAGTGAGACCCTGTCACAAAAAAAGACAAAAAAAAAGTAGGAGCAGCTTGGAGTAGGTGGCTACTTAAGCTGATAAATAAAATCTAGTGAAAAAGTTGAATAAAATACAAGGGAGAATAAAAATCATGGTAGAAAAATGCACACTAAACTGCAGGTCGCACACAGAGAAATTTGTGGTTGGGAAAAGTAATCTTGAGCCCACACAGAGCTTAAAATTATGTTTTTCACAACTGAGCCAGGGCAAGATGTCCTGGAAGTGCCCAAATTACTTGAACTCACACCGGCTGACTAAAACCAGCTGGAAAAATAGTTTACACCCTTCCTCTCCCTACTTTCACATTTAGGGACACACTAGGAAACTATTCCCAGAGCCATGTGAAAAATTTCTGAATTCCCCAGTTTCCATTAATTTTCTCCACCTTTCAGCTCTCTACTTCTTTCTGATTACCAATAAAAGAAAAAAAAATAGATTAGAGTTTTGTTTCAGATGAAAGCTTGAACTTGAGAGAAGATACAAAATGGGACTTGGCCTTGTTAGGAGAGAGAAAAGAAAGTAGAGAGCAAACCACTGGCCTCTTACACAACTTGAATCCACACAGTTCAGTGAGGAAGAGGGAGAGGGAGAGTAAAGCAAAACTGTGCCCAAAGAGCCTCACCTCCAATGTTGCTCATCATCATCACTACCAGGGTTCTGGAGGTGTATGGGTTATTCTATTCTAAGGGATTCTTTCCGAATTCTTGTTTTCCTGAGCAAAGAAAAGCATAAATGAAAGATAGTGAGGTTCTACATTTATTAAAGGTTGCAAAAGAGGTATATTATGCAGAATGAGAGTGGCCATCCAAAGACAGAAGAGGATGTACATGCTAAAGAGTGAGAGAAGGCCACAGAAAAGGCTCACAGTTCTATACTATGAAATTTTAAAACTGGTAGAGACAAAAGTATTCAAAGAAAATATGTCTTTATAAAAGCAGAAGGAAAGAAAGGTAATGGGAAACAAAAATATGCATGTGTAAACAAGGCTACATTTTGGGCACAGTGAATACATTGAAAGACATCCCTAACATCCCCCAATTCCAGTAAATATTATTTGTATTCACAACATGTACAAAATCAGAACTACAAGGGAGTCTTCCCTGTTATTTTCCTTTCCATTATATCACATACAATGTCTACTATTCCCAAAGAGCTGTTATAAGTGTACAAATCAACATAATTATCCATTGGGCCATGACCTTGCAATCACAAAATTACAGTCAGGTGACAATCACATTAGAGTTTTGCACAGGTAATTTCAGGAGATTGTTTGATGTGTTTCTGTTCGGAAGGGGGATGTGACATATTAGTATTTCAGCATGTAACTTGTATGATGTGTTTCCCAGAAAATTAAACAACCAGAAGGTAAGCACTGGCCATTACCATGGTAATGGCGAATGTAATGCAGAATATTATACTCCACTAGTCTCTTGCTCAGTGCTTACTCTGTAATGACAGATAACAAGGTGATTTCGACTGGCACTTTTGATCTGTAGTATTTATAGTTGATTATTTTCTAGGTTAGGTCTTATCTTTGAAGAAAGATTGTAGATATCACTATCTATACGTAAAAACATCCATAAATAGGTGTGAAGAAATTTGAAAATGAACTAGGGCATATAAAAGGCAAGATTTTAAGTTGCAATCATAGTATCAGCATCAAGCTACAGTATTTGGAAAGAGTTGGCTTACTTTTTTTGTCTTTTTGAGACAGGGTCTCACTATGCAGTTCAGGCTGACCTTAAGCTCACTTTGTAGCTCAGGCGGGCCTCGAACTCACAACAATCCTCCTGCCTCAGCCTCCCGAGTGCTGGGATTATAGGCATGCACCACCACACCTGGCCAAAAGCTTTGTTTGTTTGTTCATTTTTTGGTGCAACCAGGGTTTGAACTCAGGCCCTTGTGCTTGCCAGACAAGCACTTACTTTATTGAGCTATTTCCCCAGCTCCAAGTTGACTTATTTTTAAAGACATACGTATAAGGTTACCTTCTGACTGAAAGCTAAAGTCAATAACAGAGAGGGAGAGGGAAAAGAAGAAAGGACACACTTCCAGTGTATTAATGTAGCCATTTGAAATGACTTAGTACTTAAAGGAGTTTACCCCAAATTTGTCCTTTTTTTTCTAGGAATTATATATATTATTTATTACCACTAATATCTACATAGCTGAGCCTCTGCTAGTCTGCTGATGAGCACATAATCAAGATTTTGGACTGGGGCTGTGGGTTGGTACCGGCAATCGCCTGGAAATGTTTCTCTGGTGCAGTGGGCCTGGAGCACTCACTGGGCCATGGGGGGTGGGGGGACAGGGAATCCCTGGGAAATGTCTCTCAGGCATGGCGGGCCTGGAGTTCTACACTCACTGAGCTTTGATGCCCAGGGAATTGGGGAAATTCTCACTCGTTCAGCGGGCTTTTGGGCAGGGGAATCCAGGGAGGTGCTGATGAGTGGGTCCTGAGGTTTCAGGCCAGTCACTGGCTTGGAGGGCTTGGGGGCAGGGATCCGGGTAGCACACGTGGGAAGAAGCCAATGGCTCTCCCTCAGACTCACCACACTCTCACTGATCTGGGAAGCCTGGTGAGTCATGCAAATTCCCACTCACTGGGAGAGCTTGGGGCAGGATCCAGGAGGCCGCTGGAGTCAGCCGCTGTCTCAGGTCAGTCTCTGGCTGGGTGGTGTGGGCAGGATCGAGTAGGCTGCTGGAGTGGGTCTCGCTGTCTCGGGAGGTCTCTGAGGCTGGGCAGGCATGGGCGGGATCGAGGAGGATGGTGGAGTCAGCCGCACTGTCTCAGGTGGTCTCTGGGGCTCTCTTGATGTGTTTTTACTTGGGTTGAAGTTATTTGGTGTTCTGTATCCTTTGGTGACCTGAATGTTGGATTGTTTCCTCCTATTTGGGAGGTTTTCTGTGATTACTTCTCCCCACATTCTTTTTATGTCATTTGTATTAACACCTTCATTCTGTTCGGTTCCAATTATTCTCACATTGTTCATCCTGGCGTCATCTTGCATGTGATGGATTATTTTTTCCTGCATTCTCATTGTTTTTAAGAGATCCTTTCTCACCTTTTCACTAGCTGCTCCAGCATCTTCAAGATCTGAAACTCTGTCTTCGCTTTCACTCAAACGGTTTTGAAGATTCATGATTGATATTTTTAGTTCTTCTCTATCCCTTTGACTCTGTTTCATGTGTTCTATTTCTTTTCTGTATTGCTCATTGAAGGAATCATCATATTTCTGATCTCCTCATTTTTTTATCCATGTCTTCTTTAGAGGTAGTTATTAATTCTTTTTCTGAAGTTTCTTCCAAGTTAGGTTGCCTCTATATATTTCTGGACCTGGTTCTGTATTTCGGATGCCACGATTTCAAAAAATTCTTCATTTTCAAAGAATTCTTTTTTTGGTTTCAGAAATTATTTCTGCTTTGCATACCTCATGTCCTTTCTACTGTCGTTTCTTTGCTTCACATGCTGTTAATTCATACGTTTCAATTGGAATAGTGCTCTCTTCACTTGTTCTAGGTGAGCATTGTTTTTCCACCCGATGTTTCTGGATTTGATTCTTTATTTCAGATACTATGTATTCAGATATTTCTTTGTTTATTTGAGGAATTAATTCTTGTCTGTTTTCCTCTATACCTTTCTGTTGTTGTTCCTTTGCTGCTGTATCTTGTAATTCATTCATTAACACGGAGCTAGTGTCCTCTGCCATTACTGGTGGATTTGAGGCCTGAGACTGCATTTTTCTCCTTGTCCTTTTCATTTTTTATAGCACTGACCTTTGACCTTTGGTGTAGAGCTTTGAGGCAGCTCTAACCTTAACGTGTTATGCGATTCAGGTGCCACTTTATTAAGTTTGAGATTATCTAGTCATGCCTGTCCTGTATCTAGCTGTTCTATTTAGTTCCATTTTGCTTCATCTCCTGTCATTTCCCTCTGTTGGGAAATGTTTCCTGGTCAGGGGAGCATGAACCAAACCTGGATGCAGAGCAAGTAATAAAAATTGCCACTGTCTTGGTTGGCTTTGGGGCGAAGATCCCGAAAATTGCTGGAGTCAGCCCTTCTGTGTCCTGCAGGTTGCTCTCTAGGTGGGCGAGCCTGGGCTTTGGTGGGTCTGCTGAGCTCCCAAAAGGCTAGTGACTGTTCTTATTCGCTGGGTAGGCTGTGCTTTGTCTCCCAACTTGTGCTGGTTCTGGGGCCAGAGGCTGGAACCCGAGAAGGCTGGGAAATGTTCCTCTGGGGCAGCGGGCCTGGAGCCCTCACTCATAGGCCAAGCTGTGCTGGGTTTCCAGCCATGGGGTGGGACTGGGAGTCACTGGGAAATGTCCCTCTTGCACAGCTGTCCTAGAGTTCTCAGTCCAGGCTGAACTGCACTTGGCCTGAGGCCATGGCGTGGGACTGGCGATCACTGGGAAATGTTTCTCTGGAGTAGTGGGTCTGGAGCTCTCACCAGCCGAGCTGCGCTGGGTCTCTGGCCATGGGGGGGGGCAAGGAATCTCTGGGAAATGTCTCTCTGATGTGGCAAGCCTGGAGTTCTACACTCACTTGATGCCCAGGGAATTGGGGAAATTCCCACTAGCTCAATGGGCTTTAGAACAGGGTATCCAGTTATTGCTGGTGAGTGGGTCCTGAGGTTTCAGACCAGTCACTGGCTTGGAGGTCTTGGTGGCGGGGATCTGGGTAGTACCAGGGGGAAGAAGCCAAATGCTCTCCCTCAGACTCACCATGCACTCACTGATCTGGGATGCCTTGTGAGTCATGCAAATTCTCACTCACTTGGAAGGCTTGGGGCAGGATCTAGGAGGCCACTGGAGTAGGCCGCTGTCTCAGGCCAATCTTTCTGGCTGGGCTGGCATGGGCGGGATCGAGACCTTTCAGTCTTTCTTCTCTCTCCACGTTCATTTTTCTATTTTTTCTTCCATTCATTTTGTAAAAATAATTTTCCCTTCCTTCCCTTCCCCTTCCCTTTTTCCCTCTCTCATTTGAACATGTTCCTCCTACTTCCTTCCTAATATGTGTCCTCCATCTTGCTCTTTATATACATTTTGGAGTTCTCACACAAGAGAAACATTGAAATATTTAAATTTGTGCATCTGATTTATTTAACTAAACAGTATGTTAATTTGTCAAAATATCTCGTTTATCATTATTTATGTCAGAGTAGTACTTTATTGCATACGATATCCATCCATCTATTGATGGGCACATTAACTGTTCATCAAGATTTAGCTTTATACTTTGTGCCACAATAAACATTTGTGTGCTTGGATCACTGTGGTATGATCCTTTGAGTACTTTACAGAAAGCTTTTGTAAGCAGAGAATCTGGCTCAAATGGAGCCAGTTTTTTTTTTTTTTTTTTTTTCTTTTTATTATTTTCAGGTCTCCACATACTGATTTCATTACTGATCATAACAAATTTACACTCCGACCAACAATGAAAGAAGGCTCCTTTTTCTCTACAGCCTCACTTATTTTTTGGTTGATTACTTCACAGTACCTAGTTTTCCTTGAGAAAGGCTTTAAGTGTTGTTTTAATTTGCGTTCTGCCTTTGAGCTATCCTCCTTGGCCTTGAGTTCTTTATGTCTTCTGGAAATCCCTCCTCTGACAGGGGTATAGTTAAAAAAAAAAAACCTTCTACATAATTCTGTTGATCGTCTTCATTCTCTTGTTGGTTTCTTATGCTGTGAAAAATATTTCTAATTTAATCTGATGACATTTGATGATTCTTTGTAACATTTTCTTTGAGACTGTGGTTTGTTCTTTGACTATGTTTGCAATAATTTTACCTGTTTTCTCTTCCAGCAGATTATGTGTTTCTGTTTTAATATTTAGATACTTGATCAATTTCTATTTTATCTTATTGTATGGTGAACGATACAGCCCTAGGTTTAACCTTCACAAGATAGAAAGCTAGTTTTTGCAGAACCCCTTAGTAAGCATTCCATGTTTTGAAGTTGTTTTTGAATTTTCTATGATGTCCTATTGATCCTCAGGTATTTTTTCCAGTGACATGTTGTTTTTGTCATTGCAGCTCATAGCATAAATTTAAATCATGGAATAGGATGCGTCCTTCCTTTCCTTCATTGCCCAGAATTTCATTTGCTATTCTAGATCTTTTCTGGACTCACATAAATTTTAGGATTTTTTTCTGTAGTTCTGTAAGGAGCACCATAAGTATTTTGATTGGAATTATATTAGATCCCAATTTTGGAAATATAGCCATTTTTACTACACTGGTTTTGCCTATGCAGGGGCAAGGAATATCCTTACCTTTTATGATATTCTCTATGATATTTTATAGACCAGTATAGTTTGCAATGTAGAGATATTTTATTTCCTCGATTAGGTTCTTAGGGATTTCATGTTTCTTAATGGTATTGTGAAAAGTGCAGTTTTTTCTAAATTTTCTCCTAGTGAATTTGTTCCTTGTGTGTAGGAATGCTATTGATTTCTAATTGTCAAGTTCATAGCTTACTACAGTACCATATTTGCTTGCTAACGGTGCACGAGTTTTGGTGGAGTTTTGTGATACTATGTCATCAGCAAATAATGATAATTTAACTTGTTTCCCAAAGTCATATTCTGGTGTTTCTTTCTCTTGTTTAATTTCTATGGCTAATATTTCTGGAAGTACATTGAGCAGTAATGGTGATAGTAGACATGAGTGTCTTGTCCGTGATTTTAGAGAAACAGGTTTCATTTATTGTCCATCTAGTAGGATGTTAAGTGTTTGTGTGTTATGAATTGCTTTTATGAGATTGAGATTAATATTTTCTAATTCATTTTTAAGGGTTTTTTAAATCATGAATGAAAGTTTTACATTTGTTGATTTGCATAGGTCAAACTATCTGTGAATCTCTTTGACAAATTCTGCTGGATAATTGCATATGATCATTTTTATGATGTGTCACACTCTGTTAACCCATATCATATTTTAGATT
The DNA here is from genome assembly GCA_004027165.1 of Ctenomys sociabilis. Lineage (NCBI taxonomy): Eukaryota > Metazoa > Chordata > Mammalia > Rodentia > Ctenomyidae > Ctenomys > Ctenomys sociabilis. The sequence goes on along the minus strand of PVKA01044603.1, from coordinate 9,062 downwards.
CTTTAGAATCTATTGTGATTTTGTCCATTTAATTCTTAACTGCATGGATTTTAGAGTTTTTCCTCCTTTTTTTTAAAAAAAATATGTTTATCTAGGGATTTGTCTATTTTACTTAATCTTTCAATGAATCAACTGTTTTATTCATTGTTTTTATAGTTTTCTTAGTCTTGATGGTATTATTTTCTGCTGCTATGTTTATAATTTCTTCCCACATATAAGAATTGGGTTTGACTTTTTTTTTCTAAAAGCTTGAATTCCAACATTCGGTTATTTATTTGAGCTCACTATATTTATCTGATGGCGAATTCACCAGCATCAATTTCCCTTGTATAACTGCTTTCATTGCTTTCCATAAGTTCTGGTATGTTGTATAGGCATTATCACTTTGTAGAAAATCTCCAATTCCTACTTTAATTTCATCTGCAACACATTGATTGCTCAGAAATATGGTGTTTAATTACTATATATTTATGGAGTTTTTGTGGAATTGTTGCATTGTTTTGCAATATGCATGGGATAATTTCAATTCTTTTGCATTTATGTGAGTATGTTCTATGAACTAGTATGTAGTCTATTCTGGAGAAAGACACATATGTTGTTGAAAAGAATATATATTCCATTGTTAGAATGAACACTCTAGATATTTATTAATTTAATTTTTCCAAAGGTTTGGTTTAACTCTGATGTTTCTGATGAGTCTTTGTCTAGTAATCTGTACATCATTATAATTTTACTAGAGCTTATCTGATTTTCTTATCATTTAGTGTTTGTTTTATGTAGTCAGGTATGCAAGTATTTTGTGCATGTATATTTACAGTTATTATTTCTTCCTGTTGGATTGCTTTTTAGCAAATGTATATATCAGTCTCTTTTGATCAGTCTTGTGATAATGGCCTTTCTTTTATAAATGTTTGATGTTTTTTCTCTAATGTCTTTTAAGATTCTCTTCTTATACTTAAATTCTGTTACCTTAGGCATTACATGCTTTGGTGTAGTTCTTTTTTTAACCATGGGTATTTGAAGGTCTATATGACTCAATTATCTGTATGACAAATTCTTTTTCCATACTGAGAAATTTTTCTGCTATTACTTCCTTTTTATTTTTTAAAGAGAATAATAAATAATAAAATAAAGTATTCAAAATTTTGCAGAATTTCACTAAACAGAATAATAGGAATTCAACAATGGTTGTAATATTTCATATTATTGTTTTCAAATTAGTTGTTTAGGTTGTCACATATAAGCATGAAAAATAGTTAAAAAAAAGAAGTTTCAAAACATTAAAAAAGAAAAAATTGAGCATTAACTTCTACTTCCAATAAGCAAGCAGAAATCAGCAATACAATTATACAAGCTATCCTGTATGTATGTATGTATGTATATATGTATATATGTATGTATGTATGTATGTATGTATCTATCTATCTATCTATCTATCTATCTATCTATCTATCTATCTATCTATTTTTTTCTTTTCCTTGTTTCTTTCTTTTCTCCTTTCCTCAGCCGAGTTGCTACTTCCTTTGAACAGTTTCTCTCCCTTTCCTGCTATTACTTCTGTGAACAGATTTTTACTGCATTTTATACTACCTTCTGATTTTCATTTATTCCAATAAATCTTATCATTTTTGCATTGTCTAACAGCTATTGGATTGATTTAAATGGAATCTTGCCATTTAAAATAAATATCTCATTTGATGAGCACTTACCACCGCTTCTTTTAGGTCCAATATTCTATCTTCACATTGAATGAAACTTCAGCATATGCTCTGAATAACATTTTTAATCCCCCAAATTCCTTTGTGATGTTGTTTTATGGAATTCTGTTCTTTCTGTTCTGAGCACTGTTATTTATTTTTGTCTATATGTCCCCCCAAATCCTCATCTGGGGCTTTCAAGAGGTGGATGGACCTAGAGTTTGTGACTCTAGAATTAGGGGTATGTGACTACAAAATTAGTCCACTGATTAGTTTTGTTTAGTTCTAAGTGCCTTTAATGGGAAGGCCATAAAATCGACTGTTGCCACCTTGATTTGTTACTTGTTGTTTTGCTGCTTCAGTCCTTGATATCTTCTGCTTTTCTCTTGCTTGAAGTGACCTATATCTCTTTTGCAGTGTACCTCTTACATGCCATCCTGCCTTAAAGCCAGGCAAGTATAAACTGAAATCTCTAGCAACAGTCAGTTACAATAAACCTTTCCAACGTCAATTTTGAGTCTCAAATGTTTTTACTTTTTCTCCTCAATAAGAAAAGTAACTAAGATGGGCATTCACAGTTTCCATTGTCTCTCCATATCTATTTCTTTAAAATCTGAATCTATTCTATATTTACTATTTTCTTCATTGTGCTCATCATCTCTTTCATAACTTATGTAATTATATCTGCTAAGAATTCATCAAGTCTCTCATTCATTTGCTTTGATTCTTCCACTGGCACCATTTTAGATATTTCAGCTGTATAGCTTTTGATTTCTTCCATCACAATACCCATTATTGTATTTGCTTTGGAGGAGTTGAGAGGTTTTAGGTACATTTTGTTTCAATGTATTCTCATTTTCTATTTCATTGTTGTTGTTTTTGTTTCTTTGTGTGTAAACATATTTCTTGTAGTGAGCAACTTTATTACTAATATGGAAACTTCTTTAGGTAATGACTATTTTTCAGAGGTTTCTTTTTGGTATAGGTAGTTTTTGGCTTTTGAGTTTGTTACAGGATTCTACTATCTCTGTTTGTTTGTGACTGGAGTGTATTAATTTTTTATGACTTCAGACTACCTTGATATTAGTATACAAAAACTGATCAAGACAACTATGTCACATTGGCTAACATAGTACAACAATCAACAACAAAAGCATCAAATACATACTGGATGATGATAAATAACTATCATTTCACCACCTTTATCCATAGAAAAAAGAGATATTAGTTATAAAACAAAATATGTCAAACAATTATTTTTAGTAAATATCCATTCTGAGCAAATTTACCTTCTTTCATTATATATATCAGTATTCACCTGTAGTAAGGTATAGCTAACTATCTGCACATTCATAATGATAAAACGTATGGGTAGGGAAGCATAAAGGAAAATAAAAAATAGATATACTTTGTGAAGAATATGAAAAGATTGGTGTGAAATGTCATATTAAGGAGGAAAGAGAAGTTAGTAATATTAGTTAAACCCAACTAAGGAAAGGGTGAATAATCCTCAGAAACTAATGAAAGGAATAGAAAATAAGAAATACTAAAGCAACAAATTGAGAGTAAAGAGAACAGATGGCATAGAGGAAGAAAGAGAAATAAAGGGCCTATTCAAAATAATATAATGTAATATTCTATAAAATGATGGGTAATAAGAAAATAGGTGGTAAAAAGAAAAGCAGAGTAAAAATATTAAAAGTTTGCCAATATATTAGCAAACAAAATAAAACTAGTTAAACAAATGGAAAAGAATGAAAGAGAGTAAAATGTTCCTATGAACAGTACTTCCAGAAATATATTTTCCTTCAGGACTAGTTATCTTTAGTCTTACAAGTAACATTCTTTTTTCTCTCTTCTTATAGTCTGTGCATTTGTAGAGTGTTTACTCAGTTCAAGTGGAACGTGCCCCATAATCCCTTGTACATTGTCACTTTTAATTTGGGGTATAAGGGCAGCCAAATAGCTCAGTGGATTAAAGTGCCTGCTTAGGGCGATGAAGTGGCCAGGTTTCTATCTCCAGTGTGCTGTGCTGACTCCACCCCCAGGGTGCACTGAGATTCAGTGAGACTGAGCATGGTGTTGTGCACATGCAATCGTAGTTCTTGGGAGACTGAACACAGGTGGATCACTATGAGTCTGATCTATGTAGTGAGACCCTGTAGACCATGTAGACTCTGTACTAAAAATACAAAAAAATCCCAAACCAACAATAAATAAACAAATTGGGGTATCAGACAAGGTAAAGTACAGAGCCTTGAGTTCTGAGGTTCCTGTCAGATTTCTGCTGGTTGAGGGTCAATTCTGGGTAACTCGTGTGTTTTTTTTGGTGTCCATGGGACAAGTACCATACACCAAGTGGAGGGTTGTGTCTCCTCCAGTATCCAACATAGGCCCAGGTACACCCAAAACTAATATAGGGAGATTCTGGTAGGCCCATTAAAGGTGTAAGGTGGTAGGTGGTGTCACACATGCATTATGAGCATAAGGCAAGTCAGGAAACTGTTAATCTTTGCTGCCAAGCATAGAGAGAATCAACTTAATATATTGGGAATGGATGCTGCTTGATCTCTAGTTATGTACAGAGTGAAAACTTCACTGCCCCTAATACACATTGTATCAAAGGGGCACCAGTGGAATTCTGGTTCATCAAGCAGAGACTTCTTAGTGATAGGAGCTCCTCATCGGAACACAGGCTATTTAGGACTGGCCATAGATAACAGGTCAAGTCCCTGTCTGTCCTATAAATTCTGTTAAGTCCATGAAAACTAGGTGTGGACTAAAGACCCAAAGCTTCCAAATTATTAAGTAGCTCATTCTTCTCCCTCATGATGTTGTTTAATAAGCTATACACACAAAATTATGTAGAATAATTTTATTTACTGACTACTTTATTAAATGATCCAATATCTGTTAACCTTCAGGATGGTGCACTAAGTTAACAGATAAAATCCAGCCTATCACCTGTATTCCACATCTTGGTGGTATTACTCTTTTCTCCAAAACATAACAATGCATTCAGATTGCCATGTAGTATGTTCATGGGATTGTACAAGACACTATTTTTCATCCCTTACTTGAATACCATGAGTTACTAGATTTAATTGTGCAAGCTTACAAAAGTGCATCATGGTATACCACTTAATAAAAAATGACTCTTAAACATCATCTTTTAGTTTCTTTGAAATTACACTGTCATGCACATTGCCTGTGGGTTTGTTCCTTGTTGAGTAGTTTTACTTTTCTCTCCAGAGCTAGACAAGAGGCCAATGATTCTAGAAAGTATAGAGCAATGAGAGATTTCTATTTACATTTTCATCCAGGAGATATAGTGGTTCTGTTTAATGTTTAAATATTTGATACATCTTGACTGTAGTTTAGTGCATGGTGATAGGCATGGGTCTAATTTTAGGCTTTGACATATGGAAAGCCAGTTTTCCCAACACCATTTATTAAAGAGGCTATTATTCCACCAGTGAACAAGCATCTTTGTTGAAGATAAATTAGCTGAATGTGTTTGTAGTTGTGTCTGCATCTTCTAATCTGTTTCATTGATTCTCAAGTCTGCCTTCTTGCTAGTACCATACTGATTTTATCACAGTAGTTTTGTAGTATAATTTCAGATTAGGGATTGTTATGCCTCCCACCTTTCCATTGCTGCTGAGGATTTTTTTTTCTTAGAATTCTTGTGGTTGCACATGAATTTGAGGAAAGTTTTCTCTAGCTCTGGGAGGTATAATAATGGCATGTTATTCATTTATTTTTTATGATACCATGGATTGAATTCAGTACCTTGAGTTTGCCAGGCAAGCACACTAATGGTATTTTAAATAGGATTGCATTAAATCTGGAAAATAATTATGGGGGTACAGCCATTTTCACAATTTTGGTTCTTACTGTACAGGAGCAAGGAATATGTTCCAATTTCTGAAATCCTCTTCAATCTCTTTTCTTACAGTACTGTGATTTTCACTTTATGAATATTTTCCTTCCTTTGAGAGATTGATGCTTAAGTATTTCATTTTGGGGGGATGTTATTATGAAAGTCATGGTTGCCATAAATTTTTCTCTCAATGTACTCATTCTTTGTGTACAGAAATACTAATGATTTTTAAATGTTGACTTTATACCCTGCTACATTACTTAATTTGGTTATTAAATTTAAAATTCTTGTGGTAGAATATTTGGGGTCTTCAAGGAACCAACAACATGTACCTCATCTTTTATAAATGTTCCTATACATCAAAAAAAAAAATCACCAAGTAAGTAAAATGAAAAAACAACCTTGAAAGAAAATTGCAACAGATTCTCCTTTAAACAAAGCGCTTGTATCTAGAACACACAAAAAACAAATTAAAAAAATCAGGAACACCTAATTCACAAGCCGAATACAAAAATGGGCATCTCAGAAAAATATGCATTTCTCAACCTCTACTGTAACATCAAGTTACTCAGTTGTATCCCAAATTTTCTGATCAAGGAGATTATGGAAAAGCAGATGAAAGTGACTGATGATGTACAGTATGCCTAAGCAGAGTCACATGGAGAAAAAGCATTTTCTCAGGCTTTCACAGAAAATTGGTCAAGCAGTGGTTGTGACTCATCCACATGGCTGACAGTGACAAAGGATCTACAAACTGTGGAAAAGTGTTTCAGGACAAATACTGAGGAGATTTCACAGAGTTTATTAGATACAAAAATGACACTTATTTTTAGATAGGTCTTTCTTTATCTTTATCTTAAACACCCAGCAGTAAAGTAACAAAATAAAAAAGTGAAGCCACATTAATACGCTCAGGTGTAGAATGCTCAAGTCAACAAATTCTGACATTGCCAGTCTTAGAGAAAACCCACTACTCTCATAGACTACTGGACCGTATTGCACTATTTTGGTAAATTAATTCACCTACAATATTTAAATAACAATAGAATACTGCTCTCTGAGAAAAGTAAACAGCCTGTGAGTGAGAGCCGCAGGCCCGCCACACAGGAGAGACAGTTCCCAATGGTCCCAGGTCCCACCCCACGGCCCAGGACCCAGCACACCACTGCCTGTGACTCAGAGACCCAGAGGTCAATGCTACACAAAATGAAAAAGAAAAGGAGAAAAATGCAATTTCAGGTGTCAAATCCACCAGTAAGTGCAAAGGATACTAGCTCAGCTGAAATGAATGAATTAACAGATATGGAAGCAAATAAACAACAGCAGAAAGGCATAGAGGAACTTAGACGAGCAGGAATTCCTGCAATAAAAACCAAATATATGAATACATAGCACCTGAAATAAAAAATCAAAGGCAGAAACATCAGAGGGAGAATGAATGCTCACTGACAACAGTGCAGAGAGAAGTATTCCAAGTGAAAGGAATGAATTAAAAGCATCTTAAGGGCTGGGGAGATGGCTCAGTAGAATAAGAGCTTCCCTGGCAAGCACAAGGGCCTGAGTTTAAGCCCTGGTTCTGCCAAAAATATATATAATAAAATCATCTGAAGCAAAGAAACAACAACAGAAAGGTCATGAGGAACTCAAAGCAGAAATAATTGCTCAAACCAAAAAAGGATACTTTGAAAAAAAAAATTTCTTAGAAATGATAGCATTTCAAATACATAAACAAGTCTGGAAATATACAGAGGAAACCCAACTTGGAAGATATTCCGCGAAAAAGAATTAATAACTACCTCTAAAGAAGACATGAATAAAAAAATTGAAGAGATCAGAAGTATGATGGATTCCTTGGATGACCAGTACAGAAAAGAAATAGAACACATGAAACACAGTCAAAGAGATAGAGAAGAACTAAAAATAGCAATCACGAGTCTACAAAACCCTCTGATTGAAAGCGAAGAAAGAGTTACAGATCCCGCGCCTGCCTAGTCCCTGAGACCGGCCAGAGAGCGCGGCCGACTCCGCCATCCTCCATCCCGCCCACGCCCACCCAGCCCCTGACACCGGCCAGAGACAGTGCGGCCCACTTCGCCATCCTCCTGCATCCCGCCCATGCCCGACCACCCAGAGACCAGCCTGAGACAGTGGCTGACTCCAGCGGCCTCCTGGTTCCCGTGCCAAGCTCGCCCAGCAAGAGTGAATTTACAGGACTCACCAGGCTTCCCAGATCAGTGAGAGTGTGGTGAGTCTGAGGGAGAGCCTTTGGTTTCTTCCACGCGCGCTACGTGGATCCCTGCCCCCAAGCCCTCCAAGCCAGTGACTGGTCTGAAACCTCAGGACCCACTCAACAACACCTCCCCGGAACCCCTGACCTAAGCCCACTGATTGAGTGGGAATTTCTCCGATTCTCTGGGCATCAAATATCAGTGAGTGTAGAACCTCAGGCCCGTCATGCCTGAGATACTTTTCCCAGGGATAAAGCTGCCCGTCACCTCCCGTGGCCCGGTGACAGCTCCAGGCACACTATGCAAGAGAAACATTTCCAGGTGATTACTGGTCTCACCCCACAGCCACACACCCAGTGCAGGTCGGCCTGGAGCGAGAACTCCAAGCTGCCACACCACAGGGACATTTCTCAGCAATCCACGGTACCACGCTACGGACCGAAACCCAGCACAGCCTGGCCTGTGAGTGAGGGCTCCAGGCCCACTGCACCAGAGGGACCTTTCCCAGCCTTCTTGGGTTACGGCCTGTAGACCCGGACCGAGCACAAGCTGGCCGGCTCAGTACAGCCTACTCAGTGAACAAGATCATCCACTAGCCTTGTGTGAGCCCAGAAAACCCACCAAAGACCAGGCCCACCCAACAGGGGAAAGCCCTGCCCGACACAGGAGGGCTCACCCCGGGAACCAATATAGGGGAACTAAAGGAGCTGCAGCAAAAAAGGAACTGAACAAAACAGCTAGAGCGAGGATAGGCAAACCTGGAAAATATCAGACTTAATAGACTGGCACCCGAATCTCATAACAAGCTAAGGTTATAGCTGCACCAAAGCTCTACACCAAAGGTCAAAGATCAGTGCTATACAAAATGACAAAGAAAAGGGTAAAAATGCAATCCCAGACCTCGAGTCCATCAGGAAGGGCAGAGGACACTAGCTCAGCTGCAACGACTGAACTAACAGATACAGCAGCAAAGGAACAACAGCAGAAAGCTATAGAGGAAATAAAACGAGAAGTAACTCCCCAATTTAAAAAAGAAATATTTGAATACATAGAATCTGAAATAAAGAATGAATTCCAGAAACATTGGGTGGAAAAACAATGCTCACCCAGAACAAGTGCAGAGAGCACTATTCCACCTGATATATATGAATTAATAGCATCTGAAGCAAAGAAACAACAACAGAAAGATCATGAGGAAATCAAAGCAGAAATAAGTTCTGAAATCAAAAAAGAACTTTTGAAGTCATACGATCT
>PVKA01044602.1:0-16058 GCA_004027165.1 Ctenomys sociabilis | reverse complement strand
GACCTGATCGCTGCCTCGAGCTGTGCTCAGAGTCTCGAGCCTATTCCATTTCCTATATTAGGGTTGTTATGTGTGGACCTGTAGGGCTAAGGCTGAGGTTAAGTGTAAACTAAGCGATTATTGTAACATGTTGGGCTGGGCTTCCGCCTGGCACCAGGTATCGTTTAGGTGCAGAGAAGACGGCAGTGGGTTTTTAAAAGAAGGCCATCCCCACCCATAAGGACTTGTAGCTGCTCCGTTTTGTGTCAGGGAACAAAGTGTTCGGTCCTTCAGGGGAGTTTACCTTCTCGTGCAGAAGACAGCCAACATTTGAGCAGATAGCCCTGAAGTTCCAGGTTATGGGGCAACTACTAAAGACATCAGGGAGTTATACCAATGTTTGGAAGGGATTAGGAATAGGTTTTTAAAGAAGGGTATGTGTAGAGGCGCAAACAGCCCTTGGTGGGGTGGTATATCTGCTGAAAAGTTCGTGGTGGCCCAGCACTGAGGAGGAGGCTGAGGCAGGAGGATCGCCAGCCTGGACTACATAGTGAGTTCAGGGACATCCTCCTGTGGGAGATCTCAAGACCCCTGTTCAAATAGCAGACAAAAAAAGCTCTGGGCGAGATAGACAATTAACAGGTCATGAGGTAGGTGGAGGCGTGGCAGGTTGGAAGTCCTGCAAATGACACTGGGAGAATTGGAGGCCAGAAAAGGGTTGGAATTGCTTTTCTGAATTGCAGGCCAAGATTTATTTTCTTTCTTTCTTTCTTTCTTTCTTTCTTTCTTTCTTTCTTTCTTTCTTTCTTTCTATCTATCTATCTATCTATCTATCTATCTATCTATCTATCTATCTATTTGGTAGGTCAAGATTTATCCGTGGGGCGTAAAATTAAGGGAGGTTGTCACCAGCACCCACCCCCACCCCAGGCTTTGGCACTGACCTGTGTCCCCGGGCCTTTTTCAATTTCTTTTCTTTAATTTTTCAGGCAGGACCCAAGACGCCAAACCGTCTGGGCCAGGTCTGAGTTTGTGACACTCCTACTCAGCCTCCCAGAGTGCCTGGAACGCAGGCGTGCACCCAGCAGACATTGTTATTTGGAGTGAAGGAGGGTAGAAGAGGTCATAACTCCACATGTACTGGGGACAGTAATGGGTGTGCCGGACCCTGTTTCAGTTGCAGAGTTATTTGCGTTCTGGCCATTTATCTGTTGCTTCCTATGGACCTTAGTCTGAAAACCTTGAAAGCCACCATGTGGATCATGTCTGACAAGCTGAGGGGAGGAGTCCCATCAGCTGTGGCAGCCTGGCCGAGGAGCTGCAGCCCCGGGAGAGGACTCCAGAGGATCTTCTCCAGGTCCGGGCTTTGCCTGTCTGGCTAGCAGAGACCTGCAGGCAGGGCCAAGCAGCAGCGGAGGGATCGGCCACCTCTTAATGCGGGATCTGTATTCCTGCTCGTCTGGAGTCCCAGTCAGTAGTTGGTACAGAGCCAGCTGCAGAGACCAAAACTGCCCGCTTAAGAGCCCCGGTGATCACGCAGCTTCCTCAGGGACTGTGGGATCTCCCCCCCTCCCCCAATCTTCCTTGAGGTGCATTGATTCAGAGAAGTGGATACCGCGGGTTTCTGCGCCAGGCACTGGGGATGCCACAAGGGACCAGTGTGCAGCTAGCAGCCTGGTGGCATAGAGGACATAAGCTGTACCCTGGTGAGGGGGGCCTTGGAGAAAACCAAAACAGAGAAGTGAGTGGGCCAATTCTGGTTCTGAGTAGAAGGGGCTGGGGGAGGTTCAGGAATGGGATAAGTTCTGAAAGAGGTGAGCAGGGAGCCCAGAGGCTATCATGGTTATGGAGGCCCAGAGACGGGTTGGGAGGGGAGAGAAGGTCTCAGGGGTGCAGGCTGGGAGGCTCCTGGGATCCTAGGGGCTGGTTCTGAGCCCACACAGGGTGGTAGATCTGCCTTAGTGCTAAGGAGCCACTGGCTGTGGGATCAGGTGGTGACTGCCAGGGAAGGGTAGAAGTAGAGACCAGCCATTGCTGCAATCTAGGCCTGAGTTGGAGCTGGCTAGTGTCTGGCCAGGTTCTGGCTACCTGTTGAAAGTAAAGGGACAGGGTTTGCTTGTGTGGGACAAGACGGCATTGAGGAGGACACACCTTTGTTTTGGCCCTGAGCAGTCTCAGGTGCAGAACTGCTGTCCCCCACAGGGGCCAGCAGCCTTTGCACAGGTTCTTGCAGATATGCTTCCTGTTGCCTGAGTTCCCCCTCCCTTGCTGTCCTGGTCATCCACTTCCTTAGCCTTGAACTTAACTTTGTAGCTGAGTCTGGTCTTGAACTCGCAATGATCCTCTTGCCTCAGCTTCCCAAATGCTGGGATTGCAGGTGTGTGCCTATTACATATTTTGGTCTTATTACACTGTTGGTTTCTCACAATGTGATGGTTACACATGTGTGTGTGATTTATTTCACTTAATGAGTATGGTTTCAAGTTGTATCTGTTTACCTGTAAAAGCCTTGAGTCTATCTTTCTTTATAGCTGAATAGTACGCTGTTGTATAAAAATGCCACATCTTCTTTATCTATTCCTCAGGTGATGGACATTTCGGTTGTTCGGCTTTAGCTATGACAAATTGTGCTGCTATATGAATGAGTGTACATATATCGATCACTGTGGTATGATGTTTTCAATTCTGCTGGGAAAATACCCAGGGGGGAATAGCTGAGTCAAGTGGCACTGCCAATCCTAGCTTTCTGAGGAGTCTCCACACTGATTTCCACAGTGGCTGCACAGTCTACACTCCCACAGTGGAGAAGGGTCTCTCCAGCGTTTTGCTGTATGTTATGAGTCGGTGAAGACCCGATGAATATAGCTTCAGAGGTCTCACTGAGATTAGTCTCTCTCAGAAGTGAGCCCAGAACCACAGAATCATCTCACATTTATTGAGGGCTAAAGGCAGCTAACACAAACTACTTTCTATTGACTTCCACCATTTGCCTAGCACTAAGTTTACATAATATTTGCTGATAACATCCCAACCAAGGATCAAAGAATGGACAGGGTGCCATCAGGAGAAGCTGTTATCTGCACCCTTGTATCCCAGCTTGCTGGGATTTTCAAGTGAGAGACAGCAGCTCTCCTTGGGCTCTTGTGTATTGCTCCTTGCACCCTTGGGACATTAGGCTTTTGTTTCATATCTATATTTCTGTACATTTGTTATTGGTTGATTTCTTAGTAATTGCCATTCCCTCTGGAGATGGAATCTCAGCATTTTAATTTGCATTTCTCACATGACCAGTTCTGTGAAACATTTTTTCATATATTTATTTTCTGTTTGTATTTCTTCCTCTGAGAAGTATGTATTCATCTCAGATGCCCATTTTTTGATTTAGTCTTTAAATTTGGGATATCTAATTTTTTTTCAGTTCTTTGTAGATTCTAGATATTAGTCCTTAGTCTGAGGAACAAGTGGCTAAAATTTTTTCCTACTCTGTGTGTTGTCTTTTCACTGTTGGTGATTTCTTTTGTTGAGGAAAAGGTTTTTAATAGTTGGTGATTCTTTATAGTGTTTCTCATGTGATTAGTTTTGGTCATGAAATCTTTGCCTACATCTGTGTCTTCAAATGTTCTACTTGTTCCTTCGAACTGTAGATTTAGTGTTTCTATTTTAATATTTAGATTTTTGATCCATTTTGTCTTCAGTATGTAACAGACATGGGTATAGTTTTAGTCTTTAGTGTAGAAAGCAAGTTTTTCCAGCAGTATTTATTTATTTTTGTCTGTTTGAAACAGCGTCTTGCTCTGCAGCACAGGCTGGACTTGAGTTCACTTTGCAGCCTGGGCTGGTCTCAAACTCAAAAGTCACCCTGCCTCAGCCTCCTGAGTAATGGGATTATAAGCATGTGCCACCATGTGCGGCACTAGTACCCTTTATTAAAGAGATTATCTTTTTTCTAGTGAAGGTGTTTGGTTCCTTTGTCAAAGATAAGGTGGTTGGGCCAGAGTTACAGCTCACTGGCATAAGTGCCTGCCTGGCCAAGGTCCTGAGTTTGATTCTTAGTACAAGAAAAAAAAAAGATAAAATGGCTGAGTGTGCTTAGAGATGTTTCTGCATCTTCTAATTCCATAGATTCTCCAGTCTGTTTTTTGTGTTTTGCTAGAACCATGCTGTTTTTATTATGGAAGTTTTATAGTATAGTTTCAGCTTAGGGATTGTGATGCCTCCTGTTTCGCCTTTGGTGCCAGGATAGCCTTTGTTATTCTAGGTCTCTTCTGGTTCCAAATTAATTTCAGGAATTTTTTCCTTCAGACCTATGAGCTGTGCCATTGGCACTTTGACTGGGCTTGCATTAATTAAATCTGTATCAGTTTTGGGAATATGGGCATGCTTATTATGTTCTTTCTATTCATGAGCAAGGGATTTATTTCCTTTTTTAAATATCCTCCAGTCTTTTTCAGAGTACAGTAATTTTCACTGTAGAGATCTTTTTCTCCCTTTGTTGATTCCCAAGTACTTCATGTTTTCGATGCTATTGTTTCTCTGATTTGCCTCTTTGCATTTATTGTTGTGTTCAGGAGTGTTATTGATTTTTGAATGTTGACTTATATGCTGCTGAATCTGGTTATTAAATCTATAAGTATTTTGGTGGTTTTGGGAGTCTTCAATGTAGAGTCTCGTGCCATTTACAAATAATGATAATTTAACTTCTCTTTCCTATCCTTACTCTTATTGTTTCTTCTACTAATTGCTCTGGCTAGCGTTTCTAGGAGTGGTGGCAATGGACGTTGTGCCCTGGTCCTCATTTCAGAGTGAAAGCATTCAGGTTTTGTTGTTTAGTATGATGCTGGCTGTTCTTTGTCCTAGGTGTCTTTTATCAGATTGAGGTGAAGACCATCTGTTCCTATTTTCTGTAGGGCTTTTATAATGGATGAGTGTTGGACTTCATCAAATGCTTCTTCTGTGCCTAGACCTTGGTTTGAAGTTTAGTGTATTGTCTTGTTTGCTCTGTGACTCTGGGGTTTCTGGCTTGTAAACAGTCAGAACAGCAGGACACTGCTGCTTCATGAAGTGGTTACATTACCATGGGAGAGAAAGGATCAAGAATTGGTTTTAGACCAACACGTGGAAGAATTTTGGCTAAAGTCAGCTCGAAAATCAGGTACCTGGTCAGAGGCCCCAGAAGGTCATGGGCCTGTCTTCCCCCATGACACCTGGCTTTTCCTTAAAACTTGCCTGTGGCCAGCAGCTTGAGTGTTGTCCTGGTGGCCAGGAACCCGTTGGCCTCCCTTCCCTGGCCTGGCTGAGGGTTATTGATGACTTATGAGTGGTCCAGGAGCCTTGTCTCCTAGAGGCACATCCCGACTATGTCAGCCCATTGTTGGTCATGCCTGCCTTTCTTGTTTGTTCCCTGTACACCCTCCCACCTCCTTGGTATGTGTACCAGTAGAGTATGTTTTTGGCTGTCCACTGTTGACTCCATTACCAGATAGGCATAGAGAAGGACTATGTGTTTGTCTGGGCTCCTTCCTCAGTGCTGGGCCTGGGGCAGGATAGGTGGCCTGGCAAGCAGTAGTGATGTGCTGATGGTCCAAGTCCCATTCTCCCTTGCAGATCGAGTGTGAGGACTGCACTGCTGGTTTCCCTAGTATGGCCAATGAAGAGGATGACCCAGTCGTACAGGAGGTAACTGCCATGTCCCCAGGCTACCTGGGACCTGTTGCTGTCTGTCCCAAAGACTCCTAGTCTTTACTGTGCCGTCTGCCTGGAGCCTGCTGCTGCTATGCCCTAGAGACCTGTGTGGGCAGCCCCTGCTTCCTCCACATCTCTGACCCAGGACCACCTGACACTGCGGCCTTCCCTGACCAGCCCTGAGCTTGAGTCTGTTCACCCTACAAAGCCCAGTTGTAGTACATGATGCTGAATAGATCCCCGGTGGCCGCTGAATGAATGGATGGGTTGGCAGCCCCATCCTGGGCTTACCAGACTCAGCCGCGCAGCTGCTTTCCTGATCTGTGAGGTGCCGTGACACAACAGCCAGGCCATATCCCTGTCCCTGGAAAGCTCGTAGAGTTGGGTGAGACCAGCCCGGAAGGAAGCTCAGGATGTAGCCTATGCTTCCAGAACTGACTTGAAAGAAAGTTTTTTTTACAGACAATGCACCTGGCTGAAATCTTCCAACCTAGCACTTAGGTCTTTAGAAGTAAAAAGAAAAAGTAACCACACCAATCCCAGGCCTCCCAGTTTATGCCTGGAGCTTCACCTCTGGTGTGCAAGGCACAGGGCTGGGAGGAGGCCCCCCGGTTGTGACTAGAGGAGCCTGTCAAGTTTGGGGGTGCTGCTGACTTGGGGTTTGGATTTGAGTTAGTTAAATGCCTTTAAGCAGCAGCAACCCTGTTGCAAGTAGGAGTTTACAATATAAACAGTGGAGATTGGGGATGGTGCAGAGGGAGCCCAGGGGTTCAGAAGCACACTGGAGAGGCCAAGGGGAAGGCCCTGGGGTTGGGGAGAACACAGTGGGCAAGGTCTGGGAAATGGCTGCAGTGGGGGGTTGGTGTGAGGAAGAAAGGGGGGTCATGAAGGGCCTTAGCCCACGGCCCCAGGCCCATCCAGGAGAGGGGCGTGGGGTTCGATGGCTCTGTCTGGCTGACTCTCAGCATTTAACCAGGCTCCAGGCAGGGTGGTCTTACTGGGCTGGAATGACCTTGCCCTGGTCCCCTGGGAGCCATGGGAGGAGGACTAGATAGATCTGGTCTGGAGCCCCAGTCCCTTGGTCTTTAGCACGAGCTGAGCCATCCATCGGTCTGTCCATCCCCCCATCCCCTGCCTCTCCGAGCCCTTGTGCCAACTGCAGTTGGAATAGTTTGCATGCTGGGTGGGCAGAGCTGTGTCTTGTGTCCGGGCTGAGCCTCTTCCTCTTGTTCTCAGATCGATGTGTACTTGGCCAAAAGTCTGGCAGAGAAGCTCTATCTGTTTCAGGTAATCACAGGACTTGATGGTAAAGGGAAAGGCTGTGAGGTGGAGCTGGGGAAGGAGACCTGGGCCCTTGGCGTTCTGGGTTCCAGGGGAGATGAACCAGTTGCTTCAAGTCCAGGCAGGTTAATGTCCGTTTTCCAAGATGGGCACACACAGGAGACAGAACCATGCTGTTGGTTACTCTCAGGCTTAGGGAAATGCAGCTCTGCTGTTACTTAACCTGTAGCCCTCAGGCGAGTTCTGTAATTGCCCTTGCCTCAGGTTCCACATTGGCAAGGCGGCATGGGGTCCTGTTAAAGTAGTGTTGGCACTGACAGTGTCCCTGCTATTGAGGGGCCTCTGGAGCAGCTCTGAGACAATCATGCAACCTTGGTGCTGCCTTCCGTGGGGGCTCCTCCTGTGCCTGGTGCTTATGGCAGCTTACTGTGTACAGGCGCTGCTCACAGCTCTTACTTAGGTGAGCTCACTGAATCTGACAGTGGCCCTACCATGGTGGCTATGGTATTCTTACAGCAGCTTTATTGAGACACGGTTCATGAACTGTGCAACTCTCCCGATTTTTGTCTACCAACAGGCTGTGCAGCCAGCACCACAGTTGATTTCCATACATCTCTGTCCTCCTGCATTATTAGTATATTAGTAGTCTGTCCCTGAGGACTACCTGAGGCACATGGTCTTGCAGCAGCTCCAGTCCTGCCAGCCCCCACCAGGCTGTTCCTGCTCAGAGCCTCCCATGGTTGCAGCCAGTTAACAGGGAGGAACCCTTGCTGCATTAAGTGAGCATTTAGGAAGCTGGAGCTAGCTGGCCTGACACTACCTGGAAGGTAGCCTTCGCCCTCCAGGGCCCACACTCCCTCCACCAGGCTCACTGTGGAGCTGTCACCAGGCAGTGACAGACAGAGCTTTCGGGTGGTCTAACCACAGCTTCTCTGTCCACACTGGGCATTCAGAGTGGGGATGTGTGTGAGTTCGTGAGAAACAGTGTCCAGCAAAACTGTACAAGAAGGTGGGTCCCTGAGGGCAGGAGCAACTCATCCCCTTCCTGTCTCTGGCCAGCACTATGCTGTAGGAAAGTTTATAGCATACAGAAGGTGGGAGAAGGGGGTTGAGAATTTTCCGTGTCCTGGTGCAGCTGTGAGTGCTTGTTGGCTTCATTGCTCATGTCTCCTCATGGCCTGTGTGCAGACTGCAGGCCTGAGAGCCCTCCTGTTGGCACCCACCTCTGAGCTCTGGGTTGTTTGAATTTCTGGTGCTTGGCCCTGTCCCTCAGAGTTAAAGCAGCACCATGACATTGTAGATACACCTTAAGAATGCCCTCTGGAGGGAAGCTGAGAGGACCAGTGTATAAACTGTATAAAACTGCAATTAAGATGGGGAGCCCAGGGAAGTGGATTTTTTGGGTTCAGGCTCTGTGCTTTGGAGTTGGAGATGGGTTGTGGATATTCTTGGCTGGTACCTGTAAGACCAGCTGCGTTTGGTGCTGGGCTGGGCAAACTCATGACTCCCTGCTTTTCCCCAGTACCCTGTGCGTCCTGCTTCAATGACCTATGACGACATTGCGCACCTCTCGGCCAAGATCAAGCCCAAGCAGCAGAAGGTGGGTTGTACTTGGGGGCAGGGAGAACTGCCAGAGCCAGAGAGACCTTAGAGTCCAAGAGCAGGAAGAGTTTCCTGAAGAGCAGCTCTGGGGGAAGCAGGGCTTGGGATGAGGGGAAAACTGGGTCCTATAGGAGCTTGGAGTCCTAGGGTAGGGTAGGGGCAAGAGACCGTGTGCGGAGAATCTAGTGTTGGGGGTGGGTGGCCACAGCTCTCCCCTGTGGTCCTGCAGCAAGGCTGACCTGGGCTGCCAGACTTGCTGAGTGTTCAAGTGAAGCTGGAGGTAAGGATGTTCATGAGAAAGCTCCCAATCTTTAAATGTTGATACCTCATTCAGGTTTTTGACAGTGGAGTAGGTGGACAGATACAACTGTATATCTACTCCCAAAATAATTACTCTGCTCTTTCTGTTGGAATTTGGATTTGTGGCTTCCAGTGTGAACTGAAGCCCAGGGTCCTTGTGAAGAGACGTGTGACAGTCTTGCTTCTGGGCAGGGCCAGGTCCTGGGAGACCTGTGCTTTGGGATCCTCAGTGGGTGGGGGTGCTTGGTGCCTCCAGGTGGAGATCGAGATGGCCATTGACACCCTGAATCCCAACTACTGCCGCAGCAAGGGGGAGCAGATTGCACTGAACGTGGATGGTGCCTGTGCAGATGAGACCAGCACGTACTCCTCGTGAGTCCCGATCCCAACACTACTGTGCTCAAGCAGAGCCTTCAGAAGGCTCTGGAGACTCGAGTCCCTTGGGTATCTTCGCTCTGTGTAGTTTGGCTTCCTGCATCCTCGCTCCCTCAGCTTGCTCCTTTCACTGGGCTCTGATGGGCTGCAGGGATGCCAGCCCTTGTGCTCCTGCCTGAGGTAGATGCAAGCGGGCTTGTGGCCTTGATTACTGGTTGGCACATTTTTTGTGTCCGGGATGGAGTGCACTCTGCCCCGCAGGGCCTGGTCCTGGGCTTCCTTCCTCCTGACCTTGGTTCTTCTTGTGCCCCCAGGAAGCTGATGGACAAGCAGACCTTTTGCTCTTCCCAGACCACCAACAACACATCCCGCTACGCAGCTGCACTCTACAGGCAAGGTACCTGGTGCTGGGCATTCAGGGCACATGGGAGAGAGGACAGGGAGAGGGGTGGGGGAGCCTGCCAGGCCTGAGTTCATCTCTACCTTATTGTAATCCTGGGCTACACTGCAGGATCTGGGCAGAGTGGAGGAACTGGATTACAGTTGTCTGGGCACTAGAAGGAGCTGTCTCTTGGGGTTCTGGTGCCAGTCTGATAGGGCCATTTTCCTCTTGGGTCACAGATAATATGTGTGGAGCAAGCGGCAAGGTTCTTAGACCTTAGAAAGATGGAAATGTGTCCACCTAAAAACTCGCTTCACATTGTCCATAGGATCTTTATTAGTGGAGCCCCAAAGCAGAAACAGTGCCGAGGTCCACCCACTGGGGTCTGGGCGCTGTGAGGGAGGGAAGTGCCAGCCTGGCTGCTGTGTGGGCAGCAGAGGGCCACACATGCGTGGTTCCTCTGTGAAATGACGTGGAAAGGGGCTAGTGGTTTCCGAATTGAGGGGAGAGTTAGGAGGGCACTGATTGGTTCTTTTGGGGATGATGAAAGTGTTCTAAAACATACCTCATGAATGTGTTAAAAAATAGCGGGGCACCAAAGCACTAGGGAGGCTGAGGCAGGAGAATCTGGAGTTCAAGACTAACCTGGGCTACAAAGTCAGCTCAAGGCCAACTGAATGGTGATACCTTGTTTCATAAAAATAAAATAAAACTTAAAATAATTTTTAAAAAGAATATGTTAAAATATACTGAATTACATATTTTAAATGGTAAGTTGTATGGCATTGAGTTGTAGTTCAGCTCTTAAAAAGTGTAAGGTGCTTAAGTATTATAAAGTCTGTAAAGCAGTAAGTGAAACTAATTTGAACATTTAAGAAACAATAGAATCGAAAAATACTGTAAAAAATAGCATCAGGTAGTTTCAGGCCTATATTTGGATCTGCGCCTTGAGGCCTTAGTTGCTCAGAGCCATCAGGACTGTGACAGGGAGGGAAGTGAGGAAAAGTCCTAATCTCACCCAGAGATCCAGACTCCCTTGGGCCACTTCTCAGCCCTCAGGCCCTTCTGAGAAACTTCTGAATGGGATGGGCAGAGAGGAGAAAGCTGGGAGGGTGATTAGGGTGTAGCAAACCAGAGCACCAGGAGGGAACCCTGGGGGGGGTTCCTGTGGTGTCTGGAGCTGGCCCTGGGGAGGAGCTGGAGCCACTGCTCATATCTGGTCTCTGAGCAATAGAGAGTATTAGGGAACTTTGCCACCTAAAGCAGCAAAGAGTCCAGGCCCCTGGCCTGGCCTGGATGTTTGCCTGCCGTGAATGCTTGCCTGTGGTATCCAGTGGGGCTAGGTAGCATGGGCAGTGCATCTAGACCAGCAGTGGCGAGTTGTTCAGAGCCTTCTGTGATACAGACAACCTGCTGTGGCCTGTGCCTTAGGGTGGTCACCACTGGCCTGGATATTCAGGGGCCTCTGACTCCCTGGAGCCAAGCGGCATGTCTGCATCAATTAACTGGAGGCAGATTTAAGTCCTTCTTCCTCTGCTAGGTGAGCTCCACCTGACGCCTTTGCACGGCATTCTGCAGCTGCGGCCCAGCTTCTCCTACCTGGATAAGGCTGACGCCAAGCACCGAGAGAGGGAAGCAGCCAATGAGGGTGAGTAAACCCTCAGCTCTGCTGTTGTCTCATCTGTCTGCATCTTGGTAGCCTTGACCATGAGAGCAAATGTTGGGAAGGTCAGATTTTAAGGTCTTGAACAGTATACAAGCCCTGCCTGCTGATGCCAGAACACCTGTGCCTGAGGTTGAGACTGTCTGCCTGCATACACTGCTGAGTGTCCCCTCCTGTGGAGACCCTGACTTAGTGCAGCCAGTCTGTGGGGGCTGGATTGGGAACTGTGGGGCTGCAAGCCTCAGGAGACCCTCTTGCTTCTCTACAGCAGGGGACTCTTCTCAGGACGAGGCAGAAGAGGATGTGAAACAGATCACGGTGAGCTATGTCTGTGGGCTGAGACGGTGGTGGTGGCGGGGGTAAGCAGAAGGGACTTGCTCCTCCGGTGTGACAGGCACACAGCATCCCTGGGTCTGGCTCATCATTGTTAGGAGCAGCAAACCCGTGCCTCTCGTGCTGTTCAAGAGGTCACCCATGTGATTGGGTCCCTGGATGGCACCCAGGAGAGACATTTCCCTAGTCATAGTTAGGAAGGCTGTCTGTGTAGACCACGTCGGTGTATACCTAAGGACTAGGGTATACACCACTGCTCAGCTTGCTGTGGGACCTTGGAAGGCGCCCCCTCCTTCTGGGGTGCTGGGCCCTTTCTGATCTGCTTGTGTACATCACACCTCAGGGTTCTGTCATTCAGGCAGGGCAGACAAGGCAGGAAAAGCTGCTCCTGGCTTGTGTTGTAGGTTCACAAAGAGGGGCAGGGTCAGGAGCTGAAGAAGTAGGCAGCAGGGCAGATACCCGATGTTGTGTTCTGTGATTCTGCCCAGGCCCCTGCCTGAGTTGTGACCTGTCCCACCCAGGTGCGGTTCTCCCGGCCGGAGTCTGAGCAGGCCCGCCAGCGCCGTGTACAGTCCTATGAGTTCCTGCAGAAGAAACATGCAGAAGAGCCTTGGGTCCACCTGCACTACTACAGTCTGAGGGTGAGGCCAGGTTCTGGGGTGGCTTCTATGTCCGCTCTTTGCTCACTTCCACACTCCCATTATGCCAGCTCTCCTCCTTGGTGCCACCTGCTGTTCCCATTGGGTTTGGGCTACTTGGGTCCCCCACCCCCAGTGCATCTTGGTGGGCCCCCAGGGTGGCAGGCAGCCTATTTTGGTTATGTGTTTTCCACACGCCGCAGGACCTGGTGTCCCCGTATGTCATCTGTCATGTACCCCCAAGCTTGTGGCTCACTTGCCAGGGGCTTTTGTATGTGCATTTTATGGTGTGTATTGACCTTAGCTCTGAGCTGTGAAGCCTGTCAGGTGAGTGCTGGCTCCTGGAGACACCAGAGCCTCTTCAGGGAGCTCTGATTTTGGCAGGAGCCTTCCTAGAGAAGATTGGTGTTGATGGATGCCGGGGGTCTGGCTTCCAGGCTCTGCTGTTGTTACTGTGTGCCTTTTTTTTTTGGTACTGGGAATTGATCTCAAGATCTTGGGCTCCTGTGCTGCTGAACTATATCCCCAGCCCAACTATGTCCTTTTTTTGTTTCTATTTATTTTTTTGAGACAAGGTCTTGCTGTATAGTGCTGGCTGGCTTTCCGCTCGCTTGTATAACCCAGGCTGGCCTGGAACTCATGGCGATCCTTCTGCCTCAGCCTCTCAGGCTGAGATCACCTGGCAGTTACTGTGTGATCTTGAGCCAGTTACTTAGCCTGTCTGAGCTTTGGTTTCCTTACCAATAAATGAGAAGAGTGAAAATCTCACAGTCGTTTTGTGTGTGAGATGCATTAGTGCATATGCAGCCACCAGGTTGGTGTCCAACCCACCGTGGGTGCTCAGGCAGTACTAGCTGTCACTGCGCTGTGTGCAGTGTTTCTGACCAGGAACTGTGTCGCAGGTCGTGGGGCTGGGCAGGTGGGTGTGGGCATACTGTGGACTTGGGGCGCCCTGCTTGGTTGGAAGCAGGCAGGGCAAGAAGAGTGGGGGTGCTGTAGCAGTGGGCTGGATGGCGGCTGAGCCCTTGCCCCCAACAGGATAGCCGCTCGGAGCACGAGCGCCAGTATCTGTTGTGCCAGGGTGCAAGTGCGGTGGAGAACACGGAGCTTGTCAAGTCACCCAGGTGAGTCCTGTGGGGACTGGCAGTGGGACCCTGAAGGCGCCAGGAAAACGAGGCTGCCAGTGGCCTGTGGGGAGGCATGGGCTGGGCCTGGCCATGGGACCAAGCTGCTCTGACGCACCCACCCTGCCCGCCCCACAGTGAGTACCTCCTGATGCTCATGCCGCCCAGCCAGGAAGAGGAGAGGTGAGTAGGAGCTGGGCAACCGCCCCTGCCCCCAGCCCCCACCAGCTTCCAAGCCCTCACCTTTGCTCTCAACAGAGACAGACCTGTGGCCCCCAGCAATGTGCTGTCCATGGCCCAGCTGCGCACGCTGCCCTTGGCTGAGCAGATCAGGATCCTGATGAGGAACGGTGGGTGCCCCGCCCTGCTTGGCGCCCCTGGCCCCACCAGCTCCTGGGCTTGGGGGCAGTCAGGTTCCCAGGTCAAGGCCAGCAGGCCCTGCTCTCAGAGGCTGTGGCTTTGCAGGGACAACTTGCACCGTGGCTCTGCAGTGAGAGCTGGGCAGGCTGTTGGCTTTCTGAGTGTTAGCTCATTTGTCTACTACAAAAAAGTTATGGTCTGGGGAGATAGCTTGGTGGTCTAAGCACTTGCCTGGCAAGCACAAGACCGGGTTCAGTCTCTGGAACTGCATGCCATGCTGCCCCAGAACTCCGGGGCATGCAGTGCGAGCCACCAAAACTGCACATGGTGGTGCACGCCTGTAATCCCAGCACTTGGGAGGCTGAGACAGGAGGATCATTATAAGTCCAAGCTGCATAGTGAGACCCTCTCCCAAATAGATAGATAGATAGATAGATAGATAGATAGATAGATAGATAGATAGATAGATTTTTTTTTTAATGTTATGATTACTTCTGGGGAATAAAGGAGGGTTTAGAGATAAGGCTTCTAAAGGGTTTTGTATATGTGTGCTCATGGGGTCATTTTTGTAATAGAGCACTTCTGCAGTACTGAGGCTTGAGCCCAGGGCCTGCACATCATGCCATAGCCCCAACCCTTTTATTTTTTTGAGATAGTCTGGCTGAGTTGCCTAGCTTGTCTTAAGTTTGCAGTCCTTCTGCCCTGGCCTCCCGGAGTGCCCTGTCCCCAGCTCATAGTAAGGTGCCATCCTGGGCGGTATGCTGTTTCTTGGTGCCCTCACTGGGCCCTACACAATGGACTGGTGTGGAAGGGCCTGTGGCAGGTGAGTGGCACACCTGAGCCATGGTCTGGCTCAAGCCCAGGCTCCTGGCTTCTCCGAGGTGCCCACATGTGGTCTCAGGGCTTGAGCAGAGATAGGGACTCCTTTAGGGTGCCATGGTCCTAGGCCTGGCCCTCCTCACAGTACTTGCCCTGCTCACTCGGGGGTCCCGGTTTCTGCGCCCAATAGGTTGAGTCCTGGCCGTGCACCTCCCTAGCCAGGTGGCCACAGTTAGCTGGGCTGAGATAGCAGTGTCCTGGAAGGCTCTCCCAGTCTTCCTTGTCAGGTGCTTCCTCAGCGCCTCATGTGCACAGGCCTGGGGCAGTGAATGCCAGCTCTGTTGCTTTGCTGCTATGACTGCATTCCAGGAGGCTGTGTGAGCCTGGTGCTGGGAGGGCCAGGCTCCACTCCTGGCTAAGGAGCCCTCTCCTTTCCTTTCTCAGTGAAGGTTATGCCTTTTGCCAACCTGATGAGCCTCCTGGGCCCCTCCATGGACTCCGTGGCTGTTCTGCGAGGCATCCAGAAGGTGGCGATGTTAGTCCAAGGAAACTGGGTGGTGAAGAGGTAGGCTGTCTGGGCTCTGGATGGGAGAAGCTGGCTGGCCCATTGGGTTTGCCCTTGCTTATGTTGTAGGTTCTGGTCTTCCAGAAGACTGTCAGTTTGTCCAAGCTGCATTACATTTTGACTTTTTCTACTTATTTATTTTTCCCTACTAATGTGGAAGTTATTTTCTCTTGATATTTTTGAATATTCTGCTTACACCCATGACTTAGCACACCTGCATCTTAATTGTTGCTCTTTACCCCTGCAGAGTTCAAAATCTGGCAGTAGCCCGTGTCCTCCTCCCAACTCCTGTGTCGCAGCATTTGTGTATTTTCTCCATATCTTAAGCTTTACAGGCATCCTCTTATCCACTGAGTAGTCCTTAGTTCTAGTCCTGTAATCACCTTTCTATTTTGCTCCTCTTCTATCACCTGAGTTTGTGTTAAGCATAATTTTCATCTGTTTGAAAAAATACTATGGCATTCCCTTCAATGCAGATCTGTGGTGACAGAGTTCCTTGTTTTTTTGTT
This sequence comes from Ctenomys sociabilis, assembly GCA_004027165.1. Classification (NCBI taxonomy): domain Eukaryota; kingdom Metazoa; phylum Chordata; class Mammalia; order Rodentia; family Ctenomyidae; genus Ctenomys; species Ctenomys sociabilis. The sequence continues at coordinate 446 of PVKA01044602.1, read as the reverse complement.
TATTTGTAAAGTTTTACTTCTTTGAGATGAGGGTCTTGCTGTGTAGTTCAGATCAGCTTTAAGCTCGCTTCGTGGCCAGGCTGGCCTAGCACTCAAAGCAGTCCTCCCACTCCCACCTCGACCTCCCCGCTGCGGGCTTCCAGGAGTGCACCTCGTGGGCTACTTCCTTTTTGTCCTTGAAGTACGCTTTGATGAAATGCAGAACTACAGCTGGGGGATTATTTTCCTCCCACGCATTCTGTTGTGTTCTGACTTTGGTTTTTATTGACACTTCGGCTGTCAGTCACATGCTTGTTTGTTTGGAGGGTGATTATTCCTGTGAGGGCTGTCTTCAGTTGTGTTGGGCTATTGCTCTAAGTGCAGAGTTGTTTTTAATGTGTCCTGTTGGGGTCCGTAGGCCTTGAAATTGTGTCTCCTTAGTGCACCGGTGTGGTCTCCCTTCTCCC